>PVJA010047791.1:0-14482 GCA_004027025.1 Myocastor coypus | reverse complement strand
AGCTCTAGCTGTTGCTGTTGCTCTGCTGCCATGTTGGTTGGCTGCCTCTGCCGCCATTTTGTTGCTGTTCCGCCGCCATGAACTGGATGCTCTCCGCCCTGCTCCACTCAGCCTTGGGCCAACCGAATATGGACTGAAACCTCCACGAACTGTGAGCTAAATAAACCTTTCCTTCCTTCATTTTGAGTGTCGGGTATTTGTCCCAGCAACGAGCAAAAAGTAACTAATACAAACATAAATGAATTAATTACCAAATTATAACTTATATAAGAATAAAGTTGAACATTTTTCAACAAAAATGAGGTAGTTTGTTACTATCAGTTTTTCATACCTCATCAAAGACATTTCTACAAAATTTCAAAAGGGCCTTCAAATAGGCCTGAAAATGATGTCTTATATCAAATATGGAAAAACTATGGCCTGTGGTATGAATCTAGCCTGAAGCCTTATTTTGTGACTTCTGTGGGCTATTTTTTTAAAAAAAAGAATAGATCTTTATATTATAAGTTTCAGGCTTACAAAAGAATTAAGCAAATAGAATCCCATATATATTTTTCTACCACAGCACTAATTTCCCATTCATTTGATACATTTGTTGTTAACATTGAAGAATAAATATTGACCATATATGTACACAAACATGCATATGAACACACAGACATGTCTATACAAATTAACATGTATGCATAGAACCATGTATACATTTGTAGGTACACAACTATACATATGTGCATATTGCAAACTGGTACATCTTGCTGGAAAACTAACACCTTTAATACTATATGTTGGTCTTTTTTATTTCTGATATGGAAGCTTCCCTTGAGGACAGGGCTTTGTTATGAACACAATGCTCTGGGCACATTTCAGAATGATAACTGTTTCCTTTCTCTTGCCAAAGTGTAGCAAAGTTTTCTCCAATCTGGAATACTGGCAATAGAACTTACAAAAATGTGGAGGCGCCCCAAGACTGGCCTGCAGAAGTTTTTAATTACCAGCTAAGACACACTTAGCATCCAACATTTTGTTTATTATCATTCGTATGTTCCTACTGGCTGTGTGTACCAGCTCCTGGTGGCTTTCTATATTAACTTATCTCTCCAGTTTTAATGGTAGCATGTTCTGTGTCCTCAATTCTCTGATCTCAGAAGAATTGTAGATATTGAGTTTTTAAAGTTATTTTTCCTGGGCCCGGTGGAATGGCTCAGTGGTCTAAAGTGCCTGCTTGGGAAAGTTTGGGCGGCTTTTGGGACCACGGTTCAATCCCCGGCACCACATGCTGCGCCAGCCCTGCCCTCGGGGCGGGCTGAACCGGCCATGAAAATGAGTGAATAAACAGACAAAGGTTCTGAAACAAGAAAAAAAAAAAAAAAAAAAAATAAATAAATAAATAAAATTTTTAAAAAAAGTTATTTTTCCTGACATGAGAATGAAAGTATGGCTCCAAATATCTTCAAAAATCACAGCTCAGACTTGTAACGATCCTCCTATATTCAGTTTCCCTCGCACTGGGTTTACAGGATTGTAGGCCCCTCCCATACCAGGCAACTGGCTCAGAGCACCCCAGGGGTGGGGCTGGTATACATGCACTTAGTCTGTTGGGCAGGCTCCCTGGCCTTTTGTATGGCATATATTAAAACATTCAATACACAGCACAATGTTATAATCTGATCAGTAATATCTGATTTCTTTCCAAATTTCTTTTTCATTATCTTCTTTCTTTGAACAACAGACTTTTTGTCCTGTGGTGTTGGCCTTTCCTTTCTGCTGTGAGTGGTATAATTTCTTTTCTTTTTATCCTGCCTCAGGTTTATTTGCACAAAGGGCACAGAAGGATATCAGCCCCCCACAGATGGCACCCCAGGGGTCACACCAGTCCTTCTATTTTTATATCAGCAGATAAGAGGCTTTTAGTATGGAGTCTTCACAGGGGCCTGGGTACTTTTGGGGGCTTGGGCAACTTTGGGAGCCTGGACTGGAGCAGAAGCTGGAGCCTGGGCTTTGGCTGCAGCCTGGGCCTTTGACCAGCAAGGCCTGTGAACCTTGGCAATGCAGGAAAAGGTATACTTCCCAAGCTTGGGGTGGGTAATGTAGGCAAGTCGAGCAAGACTGTGGTTTCCTCCCTTTGGGATGGTCTTGGGCTTGACCTCCTTGGGCTTGACAAGGGTCCTGCTAGCTTCAGATTGTGCACTCATGGCCTTGGCATTGTTTGCTTGCATCTTCTTGAAGCCCTTCTCGTGCTTCTTGACAAAACGCGTGTTCCTAAGGAACTTGGGATCTACCCTCTTCAGAGATTTGTATCTTTGTGACCAAAGTTTCTTGATGTCATTTCTGTGCCATTTTCGGGGTTAGTTGTGCATGGTATGGTTCTTGGACTTTACTGCACTGTAAACCCCAGCTCTGAAGATGGTATAATTTACGTGAAACATCTACCCACCAAACGTAATGGTAAAGCTATTGATGGTGAACATCCCCATAGAAGGTTTGCTATCTTGTATTTTTCAGTTCTCTGGACTATTAGATCTAATCTAAATTGTAGATAGCTTCTTAAACCCTCTTTCTTTGGATAAATAACAAATGAGTTCTATACTGTTTGGTCCAAAACAGGCATATATATTTTTCTTACCTTTTAATTACAGGATAGCTTGTTAAATGTTGGTCAACTCTAGCACTATGCATAGAATTAGAATAACTGATGACTATTGGCATTTTTAAAGTTTTATTTCTTCTTTCAAGGTCTATCATCTTGGCATTAGGAATAGTTGACAATAAGAAGATACCTTCTTTGTGCTTCATTTCCTTGTGGTATACTAATATTTGTACCTTTTAAGTTCTTTTTTTTGTAGAATTTTTTGGAGTTTCCTCCAAGTGAGTCACAATATCCCAAATATGTTCATTTCATATTGCAAGAGACTATCCTTAAATTCTGGAGATGTATAAAAATTATATTTAATGTATTTATGGTGAGTTTTTATACTTTGTAGCATGAAACTGTAGGTTCTTTTTCACAAATAAAATAAAAATAAGTTTCTAAAAGAAAATAACCAGAACTTATTATTACATTGCACACAAACAAACATCAAGAGTAAAATGAAACATTCTAAATAAGAAGTAGGCAAAAATAATTGATATAAAACAAATAAACACATGTATGAGTGTATCTCATACAAACAACAATGGACTGGTCCAGTGACACTTGGGCTACTGAGTGCTTCCTTCCCCGGTTATGTTTGGGGTAAACTTTTTGTTGTTTCTCTCTCTCTCTCTCTCTCTCTCTCTCTCTCTCTCTCTCTCTCTCTCTCTCTCTCTCTCTCCTTTCTTTCTTTTTTGCTTCTGGGTTCAAATGTAAGACCTTGTGCTTGCCAGGCAGGCTCTTAAGCCGCTGAGCCATCTTCCTGGCCCTGGGGTAAACTGTTAAGTGGTTAAACAGTTGAAAAATATCAGAAGAATATTATTTGTGGACATTATATGAAAGGCAAATTACGGCAACTGTAACAGTTGTATCTACTTTCATTTGTTTATGCAGGGTCTGTGGCCGACTCCTTGCTGTGAAGGCAAAGTAGAGTAGTGACTTAGCCCATGTAGCCTGTGAAACATAAAATATTTACTATGTGGTCCTCTACAGAAAACTTTTGCCATGAGGCACCCCAGTATAGATAAACAGGCAATGATAACATACTAATAAATAAAATAAGAGCTGATGGCAAAGAGTAGGGTTATAAGCAATCTCTGGGGCCAGACTGACTGGGCTTTGTGACCTAAGGCAAGTCACAGAATGCTCTCTCTCAATTCCTCATACTCCAAGTAGGGATAAAACCTTGGCTTTTGGAAAGATGATAGAAATTCATGAGTGTATGAGAATTCAATAATAATATTGATAAATATACTTACATTGAATTAGGTCACTAAAACATGAGAACTTGTTACAAGAAATAATTCCAGTCTATATGACTTCCTGCCCTTTGGTGGAGGCAAAGTAAACTGTAACATTCTTGCTGAATTGAAAGACAAATAAGAATGGAAAAACAAAAGCAGAAATAAAATGAAGCAGAGAAAACACAAGATAAATATAAAGCACAAAATGATAGCACTAACTGAAAAGTTGTTAGTAATCATAATAAATGTCAATGAAGTAAATGCACAAGTCAAAATATGAGTATTCTCAGTTTGAAAATATAAAATTGAGATGTATGGTGTTTTCAAAATACACATTATGCATTTGACACATGAAAGTGAAATGTTAAAGGATAGACACATTAAGCAAATGCCAAATAATCTTGTACAATGATTTGCATATAAATTTATCTATCAGGTCAATTGTCACCAAAGTGAAAATATTTTGGAATGTAAAGTATGTTGAAACTTAATCACAAAAGGGACATTTTTTATAGGATACAGAAAAAATATCTAAATTTATAAACACCTGCAAGGATCACCTTATCTTTTCCACTGAGGAGACACTGTCTTCTTTCATTGTTTCCTGACACTCAAAGTTAGAGGACAGCTCTCAATCTGTAAAGGTTTCAGTCCATACTCAGCAGGCTCCAAGGCAGAATGGCAGAGTACAGGCATATCACAGAGGAGAAACAGTCCGTGGCAGAGCAGCATAGGCAGAAAACAGCAAGGCACTGAGCTACAGGTGACATGCAAGAGACCAGCTAGGACCACAGATCTTCCTGTCCCTTATATCTTACCTATGCTACCTGCCCTTAAAGTGAGTGGCACCCATACCCTTCAGCCTAGCATCACACACAGAATCAGTCCCAGAATAATACTTTGGTCTAAGCAGGACAAATCCTAGATCCAGCTAATTCCACAAAGCCCCACCTACTATTGTACGAGGCCTTGAGAGGACATCTACATACAAACTGTAACAAGCCAAGTCTGCATATGCTTTGATATGTATAATAAATTGAAAGGTCACATGGAGAGTCACTAAATTAGTGCTCATAATAGGAAAGTATAAACACTAAAAAACATGGCACATTTCAATAACATATTTCTCAAGTCTGAGCAAATAGACTCATATACTACTCTAATCCAACTAAGAAACTCATACTCTTTGCACATATACATAGAAAATTTATAATAATAAATATACATATAAAATTTATAGTGATTGGCCACATTCTAGGTCACAGAATAGGTCCATGAATAATACAATTTAAAACAATTTTAAACATATTATCTTCTAATTTAAACAGTATTTAATTTGGAAATTATTTGAAGCATTATAAGAATCCGTTTGAAGTTTTAATGAAAAGATACCAGGGCCAGACATATAGCTCAGCAGTGTAAGCACCTGCCTGGCAAGCAGAAGGTCCTGAGTTTGATCGCTGGTACTGTAAAAAATAAAAATAAAAAAATAATAAAAAGGTGAATCCAAAGGATTACTAGCTCTGAGAGATCATAGTGGACATTAGAAAGTACTTAACACAGAATAATGGCAAAAACATTACATTAAAAATGTAGAAACTATAGATAAATACTACTTAAAATAATTTTATACTTTGATTAACTTACTGTAATTAAAATTTGAAAATTGATAATATATGAAATTTAGAATTTAGAAAAATGAATAAACTAAGTTGAAAATAAGTAGAAAGTAAAATAGCAATAGAGGATAAATTAATTACATAGGAAAAAAAGATTAAATAGAATTCATAAAGCCAGACATTCATCTTTTGAATAATCTAATAAAATAGATAACCTCTTGGCAAAACTAGGGAAGCAGAAGAATCCACTGAAGAAGAGTATCATAACCCCAGAAACAAACAAAAAAATTATCCAGAAGAATTCTTTTAAAAAAGATATTATGAACAATTTTGAGGCATTAGAATTGTAAACTTATTACAAAATAGTCAATGTTCTAGAAAAATACAATTGATAATGATTCAAGAAGAAATTAGAAACTTGAGTAATTCTTAATGATGGAAGGAAATATATGAAACATAAAAATTTATCTCCAAATTCATTAAAAACTGAATATGTCTACCAGTGAAATAAAACAAAATTTAAGTCAAAATCTCAAACATTATTTCTTCTCCTTAGAACTTGAAAAGGTGACTGCGTTCAATGGCTGCTTACCAATGTACAAGAGGAAGCTATGAACCAGTCTCTAACCAAGCATCACAATTAGTTCTAGACAAATTAAAGGTCGAAATGAGATGGCAATAGTGTAAAATACTTTTGAGGAATTTTAGGAGATTTTATGGCCTCAGAATAGAGAAATGGTATATTTTAGTCAGTACCTACTTGATTCTTATTGTGGACTCATATATTAGGATTCCTTAATAACCTTTACTAATGTAATAATTTTATTTTATTGTTATTCTCGAACTGATTATTTCTGAATTATATACTTCACCAAGAATTGGCAAATCACAATTATTCTTCCCTTACATAAAACATTTTTTGGTCAAAGTAATAATAACATTTCAGAGTTCAAATCCAGTAACCTTAAAGCAAGTTTAGGGAATTCTTCAACCTTGAGGAATTATAGTTGCTTCTCAAATATGGATGAAATAAGTCAGAAATATACTTTTAATATACTTTTAAATGGGTTGTAGTATGTAGTCTCAACTTTTTAAAGATAATGAAATTTATGTCTATAGGGATCTATGTTTAGAAATGAAACTGTTGACTAAATCAAATGATGACTCAGATTATACTTACAAGATCTGCATTGTTGTAGTACAACTATTTGGAGCAAAGTATTATGGAGTATTTATAGTGATGTGTACTATTAGGAATCTTTTTGGCGTGGATTCTTCATAAACAGAAATATGAAAATGTGCATTAGTGCTTCTTATACCATATATTAGCAGTGAAAATATGCATATTATATATTTATACAATACAATTTAATGATAAATGTGACTGAAATATGATTTAAAATGAAATCTATTTTTATATAATTTGTAGTTCTATAGATCTAAAATTTCCTATATATTTGTCTGCACAAAGGAGAATGATGTAAGTCATGTGTTCACTTGAAGAGATGAAAACAAGATAAAGCTCTACTTCATAGAGTTGCTCTTCCCTTTTCTTTTAGGCAACTAAGCAATTTCATTAATGCAATTCTTTGTAGTTAGTTTTAGGTTTCCTAAAAATTGACTTCTGTAGAAAATTGCCATATTTTCTAGATCTTTCTTACAAATTCTAGTCTCTTAAAATACCAGGTCATTTGCTACAAATGGGAGAAAGACAAGTAACTGAATGTTATATAGCATCCAGGTAAAGGGGCTGTTGTGGCATTCAACATCACTACTTTTTGGGGTAGCATGCATGTTTCTAAGTGACCTTTGCTAATATATGTAAAGACTTTGAATGATACATGGGAATAAGCAATATATTCAAGCGCACTAGGTCTGCATAATACTGCTCTACCTCAATGTCAAGTTTTGCTTTGGCATAGACTGGAGCAATACAAATAAGAATCTTAATAATCTATTGTTAGTATTTTGCTGGTTGTAAAGTGAGAACTAAACTCAAGTAATATGTAAGAATTTCAGTCTACAGAGAATGATTTTGATATCATGTTCTAGAATAGTGGCTGGAAAATATATTGAACAGTATTATTTTTGTTACTTTCCTGACATCTATCCCTCCCTGAAACTCCTTCTGAGAATTTTTATTTTGGGAGAAAATTTACTCCCACTTTTTCATCCATGCAATTTGGGTGAGACAGAAGTTGAAGTCTGCTGATCTGCTTTCGGGATGGACATTTGTTGCAAAAAAAAGCCCATCAGCATATTGTGGACCCATTGCCATGGCTACTGGATCAAGATAAGAACAGCTCAGGTCAGCTGAGGGTAGTTAATTCCAGGACATTCACAGTAGCTTCTGCATAGGACACTTGTGCTGTAAGTGCTTTCTATGACAATGTGACACCTGGAATTGCTGCAGACATGGGTTAAAATTAAGACCCTGGAAGTCCTGAGAAGTTCCTAAGGCATCTGTTTTAGGCTGTGTAGCCCAACAGCCAAGAAAGGGAAAGTAAAAATAACATGAGAAAATTCGCTGTAGATCTCTTTTGAGGCACAAAGTCAAGCCTTATTCTTTTATGTCACATAAGCAAACATTTGCTTTATTCTTTAAGTAGTTTTGAACTGAGAGCTTATTTTACATTTTTACACTTGTTATTGAAACATATCTATTATGTATCCTACATGGATATTTAGATTTAAGAGAATGAATACACAATATTTTGATTCTTTTTTTTTTTTTTGTCTTTTTGAGACAGGGTCTCGCTATGCAGTTGAGGCTGGTCCTGAGCTCACTTTTGTAGCCCAGGCTGGTCTCGAACTCGCACCAATCCTCCTGCCTCAGCCTCCCGAGTGCTGGGATTACAAGCGTGCGCCACCACGCCCGGCGCTAATATTTTGATTCTTATACAAGGGTTATTTGGTTTCAGTTAACCAATAAAAACAAATTAAAGTATAAATATTTGGCTGGTGTGATAGCTCCGCCAAGTAAGCACCTGGTTTGGCAACACAGAGTCCAACTTTGGATTCCTGGTCTCCCATGCCATGCCAGCCCTGACACCAGGCGTACTGAGCTGGCCACAGATTTCAGGGGGGGTGGCGCAGGCCTGTAATCACAGCGCTGGGGAGGCTGAAAAGCAGGAGGATCACTACAAGTATGAGCTGCACAGTGAGGCACTGTACCAGATACATAAATTTTTTAAAAAGGGTAAGTATTATTGGAAATAGTTTTGGAACTAGAATAAAAAATATCATCCTCAAACTAAGAACCATTTTTCCCTTACCAAATTTAATGGTATGTGAAGCTTCTTTTTCTCATCGTGTCTGGAGCTATCACTGTCGTTCTCTTTCTTTTCTTATACATGCACACGTGCACCTCCTGCCCCTGGGGGTGTCTATTTCAGTTTTGATACTTAATTCAACAGGCCTTCTTGTATACTTGTTGTATTTCCCTTATGGTCCAGCACAAACTAATCCCTAGTGTTCTCTTCCTTGGTATAGATTTATCACCGATTTTATTTCTCTAGAAAACTTGGAGTCATTCTTTTTCTTGTTTCCTTGTTTATGAGCAATGCTAACATGTTAGGCGTCCTGTGCTTTTTACCTGCAAAGTAATTTTTAAATTAATCCAATTTTATGTTCATTCTGCTAGTACTCTACTTTAACTCATCATTTTGAGATTTATTCTATTGCCATTTTCTCATTTCTAACCTGATTGCCATTATTTCTACTGTCCAATCCATTTTCCACAGAGTATCAAGAGATAATTCCAGTTCCTTTGGATAGATTTCTATTTTACGTTAGTGTCTTTGAACCATCCTTCCATGATCTGACAGGTACTGCATGTTGTGGTCATTATTATTATATGCTAATCCATCTCAGGATATTGCTCATGCTACTTTCTTGCTTCTTGTTTTATTGTATTTTCCCTTAAACATCCACCAATTCCTTGAAAGTTATTGTATTCTCTTATATTTTATTCAAAAAGCTTTGTAGGCATGCTCAGATTTAATTCTATAAGGCTCTCTGTGTCCCAGTGGGACATATCTCTCTACTGGACATTAAATCCATGAAGCCACTGAGCAGACATTTAAAGAATGGGAAAATTCTTCTTGTATTTTTTGATATAATATTGAAGAGAAATATACTCATCTCTATGACTTAATTCCTAGACCAGTTAGTTCTGGCCAAAGTACTTTAAGAATATGTTATATGGGTGAGAGAGATAGCTAAGGCATAAAATCCTGCCTATCTATCTATCTATCTATCTATATATATATATATATATATATATATATATATATATAATTTCAGATATATTCACACAGGTAAAACATATCATTTCTTTTTTTAACAATGTAGTGCTACAGTGCACATCAAAGTTGATACTTTAATGAGTCAGATAATGTAATATTCATTGATAGATTGCATTTTGCTAGAGACTTACAGGCCAGAATTCAGGAAACATCTGCACTCGAGAACCAATTAAGGGTCTACTTTCTTTTTTTTTTTTGCGGGACCGGGGTTCAAACTCACGACCTTGCACTTGCCACGCAGGCACTTGTGCCTCGGAGCTATCTCCCCAGCCCCTCTAAGGGTCTAATTTCAAAAAATAACTGTAATTGCTGTAAGAGGATATAGCTTTCCTCCAAAATTTTAAGTCTGAGCAGTGACCACTTATTGGCTAAGGCCAAACACAATTACTTTGTTTGCCAAAACAGTGCATCCAAAAGATCATAATTCCCATGAAAAGTGAAGCTTGCATGCAAAGTACAGCTCACTTCATAGGTCTTAATTCCTACTCATTATAATATTCTTGTCTTTCTAAAGCATCTAAACCACTTCCTGCTTATCAGATGTAGTTCGCAAGCCTCACAAATATAATGGATCAGAGTCATGTTCTGTGAAATATCAAGATAATCAAGCAGACTGGAAACTACATTATGGCACCACTGGGTGGATGACATAGCCCTGAAAGGTTGTAACTATCTTCAGCAATCCTACTTATCTATGGTTTTGCTTTCAGCTGTTTCAATTATCATAGTCAATCACTTTCCATTCTGCATAACATATCATCACAAGAATTATGAGTACTATATAAACAAAAGTTTAATATTTGTTCTATTTTATTATTAGTTCTTACACTTAATCTGATTGGGCTCAATGTATAAATTAAATTTTATGACAGACATATACATATGTATAGGAAAAACATATGGAGTATGTATAGTGTTTGACTCTATGTACAGTTTCAGGTGTCTATTAGAGTTCTTAAAAACCGAAGGTAAGAGAAACTACACAACTATTGTCCCTGTGAAACAATTTTTCCTGATTATTTTTGCTGAAACATACAGTAAAAATTTCAGGTCAATTAGGCCAATAGCGGCATGCTAACTGCCAGAGGTTGAGCTGACTTGCTCCATTAAAGATATTTCCAGAAATTCACTTGTGAGTGGTATCTCTACATATCCAGATAATTAAGTCTGTAATAATCTACCTTCATTTTCCATGACTCATTTAGTTTGTGAATCAAACATACAACTATGAGAAATTGGAATATTGTAGATATTATAGGAATATTTAAACTCTGATGGTTTTACTAACCTTTCTAATGACTCTGTGACTGCAAAATTGCTTCTGGTTTACATGTCTTGATTGATGTGCAGTAAGGTAGGGCACTCCACAGATTTTCATTTACTATTTTCTGCCTGCTATAGTCTGAATGTTTGTGTCCCACAACTCATATATTGAAATCCAACTTCTAAGTTCCTAATTTTAAGAGATGGAGCCATAGATAGGTTATTAAGTCATGAAGGTGGAGCTCACATGATTGGAGTGAATGGTTTCAAACAAGAAGGTTGTTGAAGCCTGTCACTCTTCCTCCAGGACAGTGGCAGAAGGCATGAGCATAGAACAAGGAAATGTACTCTCACCAGACCCTGAATATGTTGACGCCTTCGTCTAGAACTCCTCAATGTCAAGAACTATTGTTCAACAATCAACTAAAGGTAATTTGTACAAAAATCGCAGTGAACTAAGACACTACCATCATTAGATTTTCAGGCTTCTATTCCATTCCTATTGGTACCCTAGTTTAGCATAGCACAATACATTAAATCATTTTCTCTATGCAGTCATTCTATACCTGTAAAAATAGAATGTGATCTAGATCTAAAACAGATAAAAAGCTCTCTCCCCCAAACCCTGCCCCACAAACAGACATGATTTACCATGATTTATATTTGAGAAGTCATTTTTCTGAAATAGATAATCTCATTTGTAGGATTATCTACATAGTAAGACTCTTAACATGGACCTAATTATTTCATTCATGCTTTTCCAACAAAGCAAAATAGAGAAATACTGAGTGTAAAACACCACATCATATCTGCCATACCACTGTGAAAAAGTTGTGCAAATTACTAGGTTTAATAAAGCCAAAACATTATGTAAAAGCTATATTTAGTACAAATGTAAAAAAGTAAGCCATTACACAAATTAACCTATAGCCCAATGAATTTATACATACTGGTTGCAGAGGGTAGTAAGAGCTGGAAATCAAAAGAAAAATCTTAAGAGAGGAGAAAGTTGGTACATAAATTTGTATTTATAGCTTCAGGAAATACACTATCGGAAAATAACAGGCCAACTAAGAAGCAAAAAATAAGGACTTAAATGGTAGTGTAGCCACTGAAGATATTAGTTCCACTAAAACGAAGCCAAGAAGTTTGCAGCAGAACAAGAGGAAAGACTGTGATGGTTGATTGATTGTGTCAACATGAGTAAGAGAAAAGCTCAGCAAAGCTGGCCAAGCCCTAGGGCAGCCCATCACCTGTATGCTACAAAGGGAGAATTTAAAAGTACTCTTCAGTGGAGCTCCAATCTTCTACTTGGCTTTGGACATCACCTCCTGGTTTGCAGCACGAACTTCAGCTTCTGGCAAAGATCCCTCAGTTTCCTATCATACACTATCCATCACAGAGCCATCGGACCCTGATACAGATATACAGGGGATGCTGCAGTGAGTTCCAGGCCCACTGTGCAGACAGGCCCTCTGCACTCTTCCTCATCTGATTCTGTGGGTGGCTATGGTTAGACAATTTTGTAAATTCTTATATACTTGTAAATGTTACATTTTACTTTTTTTTTTTTTTTTGTCTTTTTGAGACAGGGTCTCACTATGCAGCTCAGGCTGGCCTTGAGCTCACTTTTGTAGCCCAGGCTGGTCTCGAACTCGCACCGATCCTCCTGCCTCAGCCTCCCGAGTGCTGGGATTACAGGCGTGCGCCACCACGCCCGGCCAACATTTTACTTTTTAATAAATGCTGACTGATACAGTCTGAGCTGTGTAACAAGACCCTAGACACACACACACACACACACACACACACACACACACACACAAATAAATAAATAAATAAATAAATAAAAGCTATTACAGAAAATAAACAGATTACTTGTACTGTAATGCTCATCTGAATCATAATAGCAAGCCATCAAATCAAGAAGACCTTAGAGTAAAAATTGGCCAGATCTTACAAACTTAGTGAGTGCCACACTACCCCTGTACCATTGTTGGAGCCTTGTGTAGCTTTGGCTTGCCCACCTATGTTGGCTGCTGTGCCTGAGTGAACATTGGGAGTTTGAAAAATATCAAAACAAAAGCAAGAAATGGAACTTGAGAGCAAAGCCCAAGAGGCAAGGATGTAGTACTTGGAAGTCATACACTTAAATTTCTTAAATGATAGCAATTAAAGTAATGGAATGACTCCATTGGCTACAGAAAACAAAAATCACAAACCAAATAATCTCTCAGGTAAAAAAAAAATGACAAAAATCATCAAAGAATTGCTCAGCACATCTAAAGAAGACATACATGAAAATAGAAGATAGAAGAATGATGGAAACATTGAATAAACAATACAGAAAAGAATTACAATGTATGAAACAGAATGAAACAGTTATCCAGGAAATTAAGAATACTATGGACCAGTAAGATAGCTCAGTGGACTAAGTACCTGCTTAGGCAAGTGAAGGGACTGAGCTTTGATACCAGCACCACAGGCTGCACTGGGTCTGCCACACAGACATGCTGAGCCTGCTATGGAGTCCGGGCATGGTGGTGCACATCTGTAATCACAGCACTAGGGAGGCAGAAAACAGGAGTATGACAACAAATCTGAGCTGTGTAGTGAGACCCTGCATACACACACACACACACACACACACACACACACACACACACACACAAATAAATAAAGTAAAAGCTATTACAGAAAATAAACAGATCTCTTGTAATGTAATGCTCATCTGAATCATAACAGATTCCTTAAGAAAAGCCATCAAGTCAAGGAGACCTCAGAATAAAATATTTCAGGTCCTGAAAGGAAACAACTTCCAACCTATGTTTATGGACCTTGCAAAACTATCTATCAAATTTTTTCTTGTCTTTTATTTTTATTTTTATTTTTTTATGATGTAATATTTTATTGTTTAAATTTAACAATGGTTATATTACATATTTTCATCATCAGATCAGTTTAGATGAATAGATATAGATATATAAGATTGATGAAACCATTAAACATTAACACATTCAATAAACATTATTTTTTCTTTTTCTTTTCCCTTTTTTTTTTTAGGTTGACACATTGCATATTGTCCTCACAATAGTTCTACAGAGCACAGTGTGTGGGCATGTCCCACCTCCCTATTGATATTGCTAAGAAGAAAAAAAAAAGAATAAAAAAGAAGAAAGGAAAAGAAAATTCTTCTTTTTGGACTAAGAGGAAGCAGATGCATACACAGTCAAATGTTCTGCAATTGCAGTGGGCCACCAGGAAGCTTGTAATGTTGGAGGCTATTGCAAGCGTGTTCTGTAAGCTTGTAATGTTGGAGCCTCCTATACCTCATCTCACCAATCTAGCTCTGCGTTTCATGCATTGTAATTCAGCTTCTTTTTTTTTTTTTTTTTTTTTTTTTTCCGGGGTGATAGAGGG
>PVJA010047790.1:0-14520 GCA_004027025.1 Myocastor coypus | reverse complement strand
GATTTCACACCTCTGGTCACACTTGTCCCTGCCTGTGACAGCCACACACCCAGCACTGCTTCCCTGACCTGCCCACCGGAGAGCTGGGGCTGGAGCTAGTGCTGCTGGCTTCTGATGAGGAAACTGAGGCTCAGAAGGCTGAAGGTCCTCAGCCTTGTCCATCAGTGACCCTCTGTCCTATCTCTCTCTCAGGACACAGCGTTGACCCTGGCCTGGCTGGTCTGCTGGGGAGACGGGCACCACGCTCCAGACAGCCTTTCATGGTCATCTTCTTCAGGGCCAGTGCAAGCCCTGTCCGTGCCACTCGCGCACTGCAATCCCTGAAGAGGAGGCAGCCAAAACAAACCAATGAGCTGCCACACCCCAACAAACTCCCAGGGATCTTTGGTGAGGGCTGTTCTGGGCTCTTGGTGACTTTGCCAAGAGCCACTTGACCCTGAGGGCCAGGGTGGAAGGGAGGGTTGTTGCCGATCCTGGTGTCTCCAGAGTGAAGCAGCAGGGGCCATGGGGTGACCAGTGGTATTTGGGGGCTGCCTGCTGGAGGGTCCCGGCCCCATGGGCTGAAAGACACCTCAGGCTCAGCCAGGTCTAGCTCTGCTCTGCAAAAACAGAAATCAGCAAAGGCTAATGAGCCAGGGTGTGGGATGACCAGTGATCCACGGCTGTGATTTATGAGAAACAAAGCGTTTCATTTCCTGTCGCTCTTTTTCTGACAAATGTGCCTGTGAGGGTATCCTGCACCCCAGGATCCCCTGTGGGAACTGCAGAGTACAGAAAAAAACCTGTGCTGTCTGTCCCTGCAGATGACATCCACAGCTCTCACGGCCGACAGGTTTGCCGGCGACATGAGCTCTACGTGAGCTTCTGGGACCTGGGCTGGCTGGTGAGTGGGCTCCCTCCAGACTGAGGTCCTAGCTGCAGTTAGGGTGGGTCTCCAGGAGAAAGAGGAAGAGGAGGGTATTTTCTTCTCCTGGGACCTCCAAGTTTTCTACAGTGAGGCTGTGTCACTTTCATAGTGTGAATGTGGCTTTTTATACACACAAAAATGGGAGCCCCTGGCCTGGCATGTGCAGCCATGCTTGTTTTGTTTTCTTGAGCTAACATCCCAGTTCTGCCAAAGGGAAACTGAGCTGGGTAGGTGGGGCCTCCAAGTATGCTGGGACTGCAGCTCCAAGATGAGGGGGCAGGCAGGGCAGGCAGGGCAGGTTGCTGGGAGAAAGCAGAGGCAGAGGGGTGCGGTGGAGACAGAGCATGGCCAGGCCCTGAGGCCTCTGGAGCGGACACTTCTCAGGAGGGGATGAGAGTGGGTTTGGGGCCTTGAGGGTAGGGGCAGGGCTGCCTTGGGTGGTCCTGACAGGTGCTGGGCTGGGGGCTCTGGACGTGCAGATAGGACTCACCTTCTCCCGTTACCCCAGGACTGGGTCATCGCCCCCCAAGGCTACTCAGCCTACTACTGTGAGGGAGAGTGCGCCTTCCCGCTGAACTCCTGCATGAATGCCACCAACCATGCCATCCTGCAGTCCCTGGTCAGTATTGTATGCATTCTTGCTGGTGGGGACCCTGAGGATGGGAGCTGGTCCCTTGGGAAAGAGGTGATGGCAGCCACAAAGAGGTGTCTGTAGGGACCCAGTCGTGCAGGCCACACTGCACATGGTGGGGTTGGTGGGCAGGTAGACCTGCTCATGCGGAGTGGAAAGTGAAACCCAGGAGCCTTCAAAGATGCAGCTTGGCTTGGCCTTCATGTCCTGAGGACAGACAAGACCTCAGGGAGAACCAACAGCTCAAAGGCCTGGACAGGGAAAGGAGCATGGGAATGGTGGGGCGGGGGGAGGCCACAGCACAAGAGAGGAGGGAGCCATGAGGTCCTGAGGGCTAAGAAGAAAAGCGGGTCCCTCTAGGCTCACCTCTCTCAGTGCCGCTGTCCATGCCATAGGTAGTGGGGTCTTCCCACCTCACCCACTGCCCATGTACTTCTCAGCCGGGAAACTGTCCTGTTATTTCCCAGGCAAGGTCTGAACCCCTGGCCTGGCATGTGCACTCCCCCAGCTGCCCTGCCCAGCATCCCCCTTACCACTATCATGGGTGTTTTGTTCTGTTGAGATAGGGTCCAACTATATAGTGCAGGCTGGCCTTGAACTTACTGAGTGGGTCAGGATAAACTCAAACTCAAAGCAATCCTCCTGCCTCACCCTCATGAATACGAAGTCCCTAGTGGCCTCTAGGCTCACATCCCTGCCTGTGTGCTCTCTCTAGCCAGGTGCACTTGATGAAGCCAGATGCAGAAGCCAAGATGTGCTGTGTACCCAACCTAAGCGCCACCTCTGCTCTACTATTACAGTGGCAACAATGTCAATCTATGGAAGCAAGGAACGTGGTGGTCAATGTCTGTGGCTACCACTGAGGCTCCACCCACCTGATCTGCTATAGTTGTCCCTCCCCATCAGGCCCTCTACAGAGGCAGGACACCCTCTATCCTGAGATGCTGCCATAGCTCAGACACTAGTGAGGCCCTCACCTCCTGTCCACTACCTGCCAGGAAGTGGCAGGCCCCTCTTCCCCTCCCCACAGGGTTGTGGCTGGCTGTCCCCTGGCAAACCAGGGCCAAATGCACACAGCAGGTGGCAGCTGTGCTGACTGCACTGTCTTTAGTCCCACCCAAGTCCTGTCAGAGGTTCTCCTGTGCTTTTCAGGCCCAGACTGTAGCTAACTTTGGCAGGTCTGACAGCTGCTAGAGCTCAAGCTCTGACTGATTGGGGTACCATGCCATTCTCCACAGGGTACCAAGTGTGGCTGGAAGGGTTCTGTCCCTTCCCAGCTGCACCTCCCAGACACTTCTGGGATAAGACTGGGCCTGCCCATTGCCTCATTAGTATATGTTTTTAAGATTCTCTAAACTGGCCCATAAGCCGGGCGTGGTGGCGCACACCTGTAATCCCAGCACTTGGGAGGCTGAGGTAAGAGGATTGGTGTGAGTTCAAGACCAGCCTGGGCTACAAAAGTGAGCTCAAGGCCAGCCTCAACTGCATAATGAGACCCTGTCTCAAAAAAAAAAAAATAAATAAAAAAATAAAAAAAAATAAATAAATAAAAAATAAAATAAAATAAACTGGCCCATAGGCACAGTTAGCTTTTTAGGAAAAAAGCTGACGGGCCTCAGTAGCATGTGTATTCCCTGCTCCCTGGAGAGAATGACCCATAAGGAGGCAAAGAACCTTGGCCTCTCCACTGCACTGACCCACTCAACTGAGTCAGTTATTGTTATGGTTTATGTCTAGTTGTCCCCCCAAAGCCTCATGTAGTCATTGGGCGGAGACTTCTAGAGTTTTGAGACTTGATCCATGATCCCTGGGATTACGTGTTTTAGTACTGATGGGATTATGGGTATAGCCTAGGGCGGGAGCTAAGGTGGAGAGCCTGAATGTAATATAGAGACAGAGAGACAGACTTGAGCTGTTGCTCTCTGCTGCCCTGTTTGGTTGGCTACTTCTGCCACCATTTTGTTGCTGTTCCACTGCCATGAACTGGATGCTCTCTGCTCTATTCCACTCAGCCTTGGGCCAGCTGACTATGGACTGAAACCTCCACAAACTGTAAGCTAAATAAACCTTTCCTTCCTTCATTTTGAGTGTCGGGTATTTGTCCCAGCAATGAGTAAAAGGTAACTAAAACAGTTATCACTATGCAGAAGCAAGGACAGAGACCACACTGGTGGTCCAGGCTGGCATACAGCAGATACCACCAACTGTTTCCTTTGCCCATGGCCAACATCATCTACCCAGGACTCCTTTGCATCTGGATAAGGCATCCATATCCCATCACAGACTGCAGAAGGCCACCACCAGGGAGGAGCAATCTCCACATAGGGCACAATGACTTGGCAACCCCCACCTGGTGTAGGCCACAGGTGCCGAATGTTTGCTTACATTTGGCATCAAGGATAAGCCCGTCTCAAAAACCTGTGTCACCCTGGGTGTCCAGCAGTTCTGTCCTGTTTCTTGCACTTGTGAGTCAGAGAAAAGGGTCCCTATCCCTGGAGAGTGACATGGTAATTGGCTGAGTTAGGCGAGGAGCTGTTTCAGCCTCTCTGTTCCCAGAAACCACTGTTCTCCTTTGAGCAGCTGCTGGGAGTTGGAGTGTTTGATTTCATACTGGCTCAGCCTCAAATTTACCTGCTGAGGGGCCCAGCGGGATGGCTCAGTGGTCTAAAGCGCCTGCTTGGGAAAGCTTGTGCGGCTTCAGGGACCGAGGTTCGATCCCCAGCACCACATGCTGCGCCAGCCCTGCCCTCGGGGTGGGCTGAGCCGGCCATAAAAATGAGTGAATAAACAAAGGTTCTGAAACAAGAAAAAAATAAAATAAAATAAATAAAAAATCAAATTTACCTGCTGAACAGATGGAGCGCAGCTGCCTGAACTGTGTCATTGAGAGCAGGTCCTGAGCCCACCCCTGCCCACACCCAGCCTGAGTGGGCCCACCTGTGACCCCTGGGATACTCATCTCTGGGGTTCACATTGTTCCTCTGTGGATAGGTTTGCGGGAGGGGAGGTATGGAAGCAGAGGAGAGGCTGGGGCCATGCTACAGGACAGCAGCTCCTTCGCTGGGACTAGGAGAAGGCACTTCCCTATCTATAAAAGTTGGCCTACATGGTTTGGAAGGTAGAGTTCTCCATGAGCCTAAGACCTCAGGGGTTGTTAGGGATTAGAGAAGACAAGCCTGAATGTCAAGAGACTGACTTAAGTATTTGAACAGGTCCCCTTCTCCAAACATTAGTCTCCCATCTATGACATGAGGCTACAGGACTTTTGGGCTTTTTGTGACTATAACAAAATACCTAAGATAGCATGCCTAAGGCCCTGGGTGCTATTCCCATCCCCCCCCCCCCAAACCAACCAAATCAAACCTGGAGATAATAATCTCAATAATGACGGAGGAAAGCCATGTCTTAGCACTTTCTGAGGTTCCAACCAGGTAGGCTGGCCCCACAGCTGTGTGGGCAGTGGTGAGGCAGCACATCATGCTGGTGAGGACAAGGCTGAGCAAAGCTGCTAACCCCTGGTTAGAGAGAAGGACCTGGGATCCTCCTGTCCCCTTCCAAGCACACGCTTCAGTGACCAGACTCCTTCTAGGCCCTGCCTAACAGTTTCTACCACCTCCTAATACTGCCAAGCTGGTGAATGTGGCCTGTAATGCATGGCTCCTTGGGGAACATTCCACTCCAAACTGTCTTTCACTCCAAAGGCCTGTCATCTTGACCCTCTCCTGTCCCATAGCCCAACACCCCAACATGGACTTGGGAACTTGTCCAACAGTTTTCTCCTCCCATTGTCAACAGGAGACACTTGGGAGCCATGAGACATATGCAGGCATTTGGTCTCTTCAGTGCCCAGCAAATAACCTGGAATGCTCTGGGGGCACCAGGAGAGTGCTCTGAATGCTCTTAATTCTGTCCTGCCCACTGCTGTGCAACATAGGCGCATAAGGATTGGAATGTGGCTTTTTCCTGCAGCATGCCCCAAGTGCAGTGGCCATGGCCCTCCTGATGGCACAGTATGAGCACACTAGCCATGCAGGCAGCCACCAAGTAACATCCTGTAGACAAGGTCTTAGAGAAAGGAGACCTCAGAGAAGGGCTCTCTGCTGAGGAAGCAGCAGGTATGGTCCTGGATATGACCTCTGAGGGGTCAGCATTATCAAGACTGTATGGTTCTTTGTTCTGGCTGCTGGGGTTACATTCCATGACTGCACATGACATGAAAAAGCAAGGGTGGTCACCCTAGTGCCCCAAGAACAGTAAATAAACACTATGAAGAAGGGTATGAAGGCAGGGCTCAATCGGATCTATAGGTGTGGGGCAGACCCCTTGGACATCTGTACCATGGTAGCGTAACAGCCAAGCCTGTGAAGTCCTACCTTTTGTCTTTATTTATTTATTTAGTCTTTTTGAGACAGGGTCTTGCTATGCAGGTCAGGCTGGCCTTGAGCTCACTTTTATAGTCCAGGCTGGTCTCGAACTCACATTGATCCTCCTGCCTCAGCCTCCCAAGTGCTGGGATTATAGGTGTGCACCACCATGCCCAGCTTGTCTTTATATAGGGATATGGAGAAGGCCCTTTAGAGATTTTCCCTGACTTGGCAGGAAAGGCAGCTGTGGACAGGAGAGTCCTCCTAGGTATGCCCTGAGCTGTGTGTGCCTACCTACCTTGTGCCTGCTGTGCTTCTCAAACCCTACTCCTTGAGGAAGAGGTGTACCCCTGCACACCTGGGGATGGAGGCAGTCCATGCTGCTGGCACTGCTGAGGAAGCAACAGGTATGGTCCTTCCCTGCTAGTGACACTGGCATGCACTGTCTTCACAGAAAGCTGAGGAATTCTTGTCAAAGTTTTTTTTTTTTTTTTTAATGGTACCGAGGATTGAACTCAGGACCCTGTGCTTGCTAGGCAAGCACTTATTCTACTGAGCTATCTCCCTGGCCCAAAGGTTTCTTTCAGGAACATCATGAATAGGTATTTGAGCCCCTCCTCCCTTCCCACTCGCTTAAAAAAATTTTTTTTTTCTCCCAAGGAAACATTATATGTGTACTAGGAAAGTTTTCAGGGGGAAAAGTACTATTGTACCCTACAAACCCAACTTACTGTCACCAGTACTGACCCTCCCAGCTTCTGTTCTCGGCACACACATATCTGCCCAGCTTGTCTTTATATAGGGATATGGATATGGACATATCTTCATATCTCGGCACACCCTCCCAACTTCTGTTCTCGGCACACACAACTGGTATAGGGTACCAGCCTGCCAGAGGCTGAGACAAGGCACCAGACTATAAGTCCAGGCAGAATGGCAGTTGGAGGCTCTGGTTTGACGCTTATACAGTACCTAACAAAGAACAGATTCTGACATTCTGTGGGAATCTGGTTCTGACTGGGGCTCAGTGGGTGAATGAGTACCCCAGTCAATGTGACTGATTACTGGTAGCTACCAGGGGTGGCTGGTGTGCACAATACCTGGGTATCTTACATAGGATCATACTCTAGGTTTGGGATCTGACTTAAACAATGATATATATATATTTTTTTAATTATTTATTATTATTTTTTTTATTTCTTTATTTATTTTCTTGTTTCAGAACCTTTGTTTGTTTATTCACTCATTTTTATGGCCGGCTCAGCCCACCCCAAGGGCAGGGCTGGTGCAGCATGTGGTGCCGGGGATCGAACCGCGGTCCCTGAAGCTCCCCAAGCTTTCCCAAGCAGGTGCTTTAGACCACTGAGCCATCCCACCGGGCCCCAAACAATGATATATTTTACTTTATTTTATTTTTTTTTGTCTTTTTGAGATAGGATCTTGCTATGCAGTTCAAGCTAGCCTTGAGCTCACTTCTGTAGCCTGGGCTGGTCTCAAACTCGCACTGATCCTCCTACCTCAGCCTCCTAAGTGCTGGGATTACAGGTGTGCCACCACGCCTGGCTACAATGATGTATTTTTAAATTTTGTGTTATTAAAGTCTTTAACAGCCCAGATCTTAGTAGCAGTCCATACCTTCAATCATGCCCTGCTTCCCCTCAGGTAACAGGTTCTGCAGTGGATGGCAGATAGCCTGGGTCAGGTGGCACTGTTACGAGGTAGTGATAGCACAGGATTACTGAGATAGGACAGTGTCAAGGAAGCTGGGTGATAGGGTGGGGACAGACATCTCACCTCTGAGGACCAGGTGACTTCAGAGTATACATCCATTGATAGACCCAGTGGGCAACTTCTGGGGAAGCCACCAATGGCTCTACCGCCTTCCTAGCCAAGTCTCAGTGACATGGTCCACTCTGTACCCAACACCAATTTCAGCCCTTGTTCAATAGGACTGTGTGGAGTCCTTAATCCTAGGCCTCAAGCCCACTGGCTCCATGTCCCCACATAACCTCCCAGAGTCAGCCATGCAGAGGACTTCATATCACCATCTTGTCCATGGACTTCTCAACGGCCCTGAGAAGCTGGCATTATCCTGGCTTCACTGCTGCCCATTTTGAGCCCTGTGATTGATCCCAGCCAAGGGAACCGCCCAGCCCCACTGAGGATGAAGCCCCATAGGCAGGCAGAGTCAGACTCTAGGGGCACCCCAAAGGCAAGGCTGATCTTGGAGCACTGGGACTGGGGCAGCAGGCTTCTCCCCTCTTCCATGTTCATTCTGCTTGCAACTGATCTCAACTCAAAATGAAAAGCAGCCCCACACAGCAAATCCCTGTTCTAGGAGCTCCTGGGAGGCCTGGAGGCAGGCAGCAGACCCTGAGTGGGGAGTTTCTGATGACCCAGTAAGGGATATGGCAAGGTAGCCAGGTTGGACTACAACTGGTATAGGGCACCAGCCTGCCAGAGGCTGAGACAAGGCACCAGACTACAAGTCCAGGCAGAATGGCAGTTGGAGGCTCTGGTTTGACGCTTATACAGTACCTGACAAAGAACAGATTCTGACATTCTGTGGGAATCTGGTTCTGACTAGGGCTCAGTGGGTGAATGAGTACCCCAGTCAATGTGACTGATTACTGGTAGCTACCAGGGGTGGCTGGTGTATAACAGCAGAAGGGAGCTGAGCTAACCCAGCAGGAGAGAAGACAGTCTGCATGGCTATCACTTCTGTGCTGGGCCTGTCTCTCAGGGGCTCAGCCCCAGGACAACCAAAGAGAAGATGCTGACTCCTGCCAGGATGGACTGTGGCAAAGTATCCAAGAGCCTCAGATGGGTCAGGGCAGTCCTGGAGCACACACCTGGGAAAGCCAGTGTACACACTTGGCTGCCCACGATAGGGAGGGTGGCACTGCACTGGTCACAGGCGCACAGAGCACCTGGCGGGAACCCAGACCAAGTCCGGGCCATGTTCCAGAGGAGCTGCTCCAAGCTGGACCTGAGGAGGAACTCAGACAGCGCTGCCTCCTTCCCACAGGACACACAGGAGCAGAGAGGGAGCCGGAGGCTCCACCTCACATGTACTCCCCACAGTCAGTGATGATCACCTTCTGCTTTGGCTTCCCATCCTTGCTGCCCTGGGCCTTTGTGGGAGGAACAGAAGAGCAAGGCTGAATCAGGGGAATGAGGTGGGGAACTAAAGAGGTCAGGGAAACCCTCCTGCCTGGAACCAGGCAGAGGCAGCCCCTGCCCATCCTCTCACGGGGCACCACCTACCTCAATCTGCCGCAAGACATCCAGGCCTTCGGTGACCTCCCCAAACACCACGTGCTTGCCATCTAGCCAGTCCGTCTTGTCACAGGTCAGGAAGAACTGGGAGCCATTTGTGTTTGGGCCAGAGTTGGCCATGGAAAGGAGGCCTGGGAGAGAACAACCGTCAGCTCCCTCTACCCTGTCCCCAGCCCTTCCACCACAGCCTTACTGGGAGCACCAGCCAGCAGGTGCGGCCACCTTGTTTGTGGATCAGTAGCGACACAGATTGAAGAGGGCTCTTTTCAGTCATTTTATATTCATCTGTCATTCATTCATTCATCAAATACTTAATTGTCTGTCTAGTAATGAGATCCCTGTTGGATCTGAGGCATGCTGACTTCAGTCCTGGAGCTAACATTCTAATGGAAAAGAATCATCAAAAGATGTATGAAGGCTAGGGAGATAGCTCGGCAGTCTAAGCACCTCTCTGGCAAGCACAAGGTCTGGAGTTCAATCCCTGCTATCACATGCCATGCTGGCCCAAAACCCCAGGCATGATGGCACATGCCTGCAATCCCAGCACTTGAGAGACTGCGACAGGAGGATCCCTATGAGTCTGAACTATATAGCAAGACCCTGATTACAAGAAAGAAAGAAAGAAAGAAAGAAAGAAAGAAAGAAAGAAAGAAGATAAATGAGACTTGATTCAACATGGCTGACCACAGGGCAGCATAGGAATGGAAACCTTTAGTGAAGATTCCCTGAAAATAAAAGTGTTCTCAAGTGGGGAAGTGGATAACATCCTGGAACAGGAAAGACAATATATGTAGATTGCATCTAACTTTTTTTTTTGGTCTTGCCCGGCTGCATTGGACATTTGGATAGTTGAAAAGAGGCAGCTGGCATGGATGGTCACCTGTCCCCATTCAACTCTCTTCTAAGGAGCAGCTGTCAGATGAAAGCGTTGCCAATAGCCTGAGGGCCCCCACTAGTGATGCAGACTCTGGGACAGACTTTGCTGTACCAGCCTCTCCCACCACTTGCCTCACACTTCAACAATGGGAAAGCATTCCAGCACTCATCCCAGGAAGGGAAAATATCCCACACTGGGACCACACTGCCACCCCCCTCCACATCCACCTGTGGCTGCTTGCAACTAAAACAAGAAGGGCTGGACAGCAGTCACAAGGAATTTGCATGTATGTTTTCTTGTCAGAGGGCTGGATCTAGGTCTCAACTAGATGTTTTTTCTGTTTTTTTTTTTTTTTTTTTTTTGTCTTTTTGAAACAGTTTGGCCTTGAGTTCACTTTGGTAGTCCAGGCTGGTCTCAAACTCACACTGATCCTCCTGCCTCAGCCTCCCAAGTGCTGGGACTACAGGCATGCACCACCATGCCCGGCTTCTGTTTATTTTTTTGTTTTGATGTATTTTCTCTTTCTCAGCTCCCTATTCCTTTTCTTGAGCTCTAGCATCTGTAGTAACACTATTTTCCTATTTTTTACTTGTTTCTCCCATTTTAAAATTCTTCCTTTTGAGTTTTTTTTCCTCTATATTCTGCTTACCTTTACACATTCCCATCTTCTTTCATATTAATTAACCTTCTATCCTATTTTTTTTCCTGATATTACCTAGCCCCCATCTTTCCTTGCCCCTTCTTTACCTTTCAGGTCACAAACAACAGGTTCTGATGACCACTAAGCTTTCCTTAATAGAAAATTATACCTCTCTCTTCCTGCATCCCATCCCAGCCCCCATAAACATCATAAAACCCTCAATATTAACCCTTCACCCCAACTCAAAAGGACCTATAACAGGATCTGATCCCTGATCTGATGTTCTCTACTTATTATTTCTCCTACTGACTTCTCCTCCTACTGACCCTCTGTTTCTTCCTTTCCCCTCTCCTTCTATAGTGCAGACTAGCTAAGCTGGAGTGGTAACTGATAAGAAGTGAAAATGTAAACACAAAGTGTAACCTATAGAAGTGATGATGTTTTCTCCCTAACACAGTGACAGGGTCCAAACTATTTAAATTAAATACCAGAAGGGATGAACAGTATCTCTGGACAAATAAAGTCACAAATATACTGGTAAAGGAAAAAGATCTTCATTATAACCTCTCCTTACTCTACTTGACCTCAGTCTTCAGCATGCACACACACATACACAGGCATGCACACACATGCAGATCTATGTTTATCTGTCTATCTATCTATCTATCTATCTATCTATCTATCTATCTATGTACACACACACATGCAGATCTATGTTATCTATCTATCTATCTATCTATCTATCTATCTATCTATCTACACACACACACACAGATATGAATGATCAAAGCAATAAAAAGGCCCCAAGGTCTCCTAACTCTACTGAGGGCAGATCTAGAAGGTACCAGTGCAGAGAAAAGCTCCAGGTAGTGGAGCTTTACAAATTGAATATGTAAAGAAATTTGGCAAGTTCACAGGATGTGACCTAGAAGTTCATGGAACTGTCATACAAAATGAAAAAAAAAAAAAAAAAAAAAAATTGGAAGAGCTGACCAAAATGGTTATAAATATCTTTTGTGTGTGTGTGTGTGTGTGTGGGACTGGGGTTCAAACTTGCAACCTTGCACTTGCCAGGCAGGCACTTGTACCATGGAGCTATCTCCCAAGCCCCCCAAAATGGTTAGAAATAAATGACAGATTTACTAAAGATATAAACTCTAAGAAACAGTATTAGACAGAAATACCAGATATAAAAAATTGAGTAGAATTGATAAATTGTAGAAATGATGAATGTGAAGACAAGGTTTCTGAAACTGAAGGAAAAATGATAAATTATGATAATTAACTCAGAGAAGGTTTAAGAATAAGAGAATAAAATTTATCCAACAGCTACATAGCATTAAGATCAACGTAAAGCTAACTGGAGTTAGAAACTAGAAAATGACACACATAGGATAAAAGTTTGTTCATAGAAGTCACAAAAGAAAACTTCCTAAGCATGAGAAAAGAGTTCAACATACAAGTGAGACTCACAGAACAACATTCAACTACAAGAAAAAAAAAAAAACTCCTATGACACATTTTAGTAAAAATTCCAAATGCCCAACCAAAAGACTGGAACAATAACATTTGTAAATATATATGCACAGGATACTGGGGCATCTCTCTTCATAAAACAAATATTGCTGGATATAAAAGATTAAATAAACACCAACACGATCAGTGGGTGAACTCAATACTCACTTTCATGAAAAGAGAGGTCATGGGCCCGGCGGGATGGCTCAGTGGTCTAAAGCCCCTACTTGGGAAAGCTTGGGTGGCTTCAGGGACCGCGGTTCGATCCCTGGCACCACATGCTGCGCAAGCCCTGCCCTTGGGGCAGACTGAGCCAGCCATAAAAATAAGTGAATAAACAAATAAAGGTTCTGAGGCGTGAAAAAAATAAATAAATAAAATGAAAAAAAATTTTTTAAAAAATGAAAAGAGAGGTCAACTAAATAAAAAAATATATATCAGGGCTCAATCACTCCTTTCAACAAATGGACTTAAGAGATATGTACAGAGGGGCTGGGGAGATAGCTCCGAGGCACAAGTGCCTACTGGGCAAGTGCAAGGTCGTGAGTTCAAACCCTGGTCCCACAAAAAAAAAAAAAAAAATGTACAGAGTATTCTATCCTACAACCTAGTACAAATTCTTCTCAACAGCACACAGAACTTTCTTGAAAATAGACCACATAGGAAACCATAAAGCCTTCTTAAGTAAATATAAAAGAATTAAGTTCACCCATGTTTACTACTGTGCATTAAAACTAGAAGTCAATTCTCAAACAAGAAAAAAAAATAAAATAAAATAAAAATTCTTTAAGAAAAAAAACAAAACTAGAAGTCAATCACAGGAGAAACTAGGGAAAAAGTATAAGCACTGGTAAATTGAATAACATACTCCCAAACACCCAGTAGGTCACAGAGAGAGAAAAAAAGAAAAAAAGAAAAGAATTTAAACAATTTCTGGAATCAAATGACAACACCAGTACAACACATCAGGATCTGTGGGATACCATGAAAGCAGCCTAAAAGGAAAGCTTATTGCAATCAATGTTCACATCAGAAAAACAGTGTGAGAACAGGTGACACATACTTGTAATCCCAGCACTTAAAAGTTTGAGGCAGAGTGTGGTGGCGCACACTTGTAATCCCAGCACTTGGAAGGCTGAGGCAGGAGGATCGGCGTGAGTTTGAGACCAGCCTGGGCTACAAAAGTGAGCTCAAGGCCAGCCTGAAATGCATAGTGAGACCCTATCTCAAAAAGACCAAAAAAAAAAAAAAAAAAAAAAAAAAAAGTTTGAGGCAAGTCTCCCTAGTGTAAGGACTCTAAAGAAATAAATAAATTTGGGGCAGTACCAGGAATCAATCTCAAGACCTTGTGTTTTCTGCATCTTCAACCTCTATATTTTTGTTTGGAAGAGTGACTTAAATACAAAATGTATTTGGAAGAGTTAAAAAAATTAATGTTTATTGAAAGTGTTAATGTTTAATTGTTTGATCAATCTTACATACCTATATTAATCTAAACTGATTTGATGATGAAAATATGTAATACAACTGTTGTTAAATTTTTCTTTTTTTGAAATTCTGTACTATATGTACTCTTACTTGTTACTGTTTTTCTATCTTTGTTTCTGCTATTTTTACTCTTTAAAATAAAATTAAATTTATTTAAAAAAAGAGTTTGGCTGGGCGTGGTGGCTCACGCCTGTACTCCCAGCACTTGGGAGGCTGAGGCAGAAGGAAATCGTTGCGAGTTTGAGACCAGCCTGAGCTACAAAAGTGAGCTCCAAGCCAGCCTGAACTGTACAGTGAGACCCTGTCTCAAAAAAGCAAAAAAAAAAAAAAAAAAAAAAAAAAAAAAAAAAAAAAAAAAAAAAAAAAAAAAAAAAAAAAAAAAAAAAAAAAAAAAAAAAAAAAAAAAAAAAAAAAAAAAAAAAAAAAACACAAACAAACAAACAAACAAACAAAAAAACCACAAATAAACAAACAAACAAACAAACAACAAAAAAAAAGAGTTTGAAGCAAGATGACTGACACAAGTTTGAGGCCAGCCTGAACCACATAGTGAGACACTATATCAAAAAAAATTTTTAAAAAGCAAGCAGGCAAGACAAAAACAGTGAATTCAAATAAATAACTGGACAGCTGAAGCTATACAGTAAGACCCTGTCAAAGACAAAAATAAACAAATAAAAAACAAACAACTGGAAGACAAACCTCAAGATGCTTGAAAAAACCACACGCTTAAAGAGAAAAGTCATAATAATCAGAGTAGAAAATAAAATTGAGACAAAAGATACTAAGACTCAAATTAAAGGACTATTCCTTTGAAAG
>PVJA010047789.1:0-14494 GCA_004027025.1 Myocastor coypus | reverse complement strand
TTTTTTTTTTTTTTTTCCTAAGCAACATCAATAGGGAGGTGGGTCATGCCCACACACTGGCCTCTGTAGAATGACTGTGAGGACAATATGCATTATGTCATCTTTCAAAGAAAAGAAAGGGGAAAAGAAAAAAAAATAATGTTGATTTAGAAAGGTTAATGTTTAATTGTTTGATCAATCTTATATACCTATATGTATTAATCTAAACTGATCTGATGATGAAAATATGTTATATAACCATTGTTAAATTTAAACAATAAAAAAATTGAAAAAAAAGAAATATTAAATGTCATCTCCGCTAAAAGAATAAAAGAGACAAAGTGTGATCATGAGTAAGCAATAGAACAATATTTAGAGAGAATCTCAAACACAAGTGCACAGAGAGGTTAAGAAAACTAAGTATCACTGCATTATGTAAAAGATGAAAGAAATACTTATAACTCAATAAATATGACACTCAATTTTGAAAAGAGCTGAGGTTGGCTTGTTGAAGTAAGTGGCCATCAGAAGGGCTGGAGCTTGTGTGGTGCTCTAACTTGGTGGAAGGGAGTTTACCTGAGACATAACAGAAAGTTATTTTACTGAGTGTGAATGAATGAGCTCATGATTCTCTGACACAATGTTATGCTTTATTGATTTATTTTTGGAACTAGGGATTAAATTTAGGCCTTTGTGCTTGCCAGGCAAGTGCTTTGTCTACTAAGCTCTCTCCCTAACCCCAGAATGTTATACTTTAATCAAGCTTTCATGTCCTTAACAGGACATGATGTTCTGATTTTGTCGTAGAATCCTTTGCGGTCTTTGTTTCTGATAAATATTTGTCCATAAAGTTTGGGGAAAAATGATTGAATGGCTAGTACTTCCTGCATTTAACTTCTGTTATCACTATTTGCAATTATTTTGTAACTTTCTTGTTCATGTTCACAATTTTCTTCAACAGCTAAAAGATATAGAAATTGTGCTATCTTTTTAAAACACTACAATTTGGGGACCCGGTGGGATGACTCAGTCGTCTAAAGCCCCCGCTTGGGAAAGTGTGGGCGGTTTCAGGGACCACGGTTCGATCCCCCGCACCACATGCTGCGCCAGCCCTGCCCTCAGGGCGGGCTGAGCCAACCATAAAAATGAGTGAATAAACAAACAAATGTTCTGAAACAAGAAATAAATAAATAAATAATTCTAAAAAAAAAAAAAAACCCCACTACAATTTGATTTTTTATTGTTAGTTGGTACATTTTAGATATACATAATCATTACATTCATCATAAGGAATTTTTATCTGTACATGAAAAATCTTAATTTCTTTTCCCCCTTTCCCTTACTTTAACCCTTCTTCCCTCCTTGATTAGAGTTTTGTTTCCATTCCATCTTTTTTCTTTTCTCTACCTTGCTTTCCCCATTCCCCCCTAGTTCTCCTTTCAATTTCTTCCTACTTTAAAATACATATTATACATTTGATTCTTACTTATATTTTCATTTTCTCACACAAAAATACAATATGATATTTACACGTGTTCAAATTATTTTACATAAAAGTCTGACCTTAAAGTCCATCCATTAGCTATAAATGTCTCGTTTATCTTTCTTTATGGCTGAGTAGCACTTTATTGTTGAAAACAAAAACCCACAACTTTTTAAAATTTATTCCTCAGTTTGTAGACATTTGTATTGTTTTCAACATTTAACTTTTACAAATTGTCTCCCTGTAAATGTAGTTGCATATATATCACTGTGGTAGGATGGCATAAATTCTTTTGGGAAGATATGACGCAGTTAAATAGACACGTCAAATTTAGGAACTGCTAGCGCTAAGAAGGGTCACTTTAGTAGAATTTCATTTTTAAAACAGTTTTCCTATGCAAAGAGTGTTTTATTTTTGCTCAATAGGCTGCTTCCATTTTGTCTATATGTTTAGGCTTTGTTCTTTTGTTAATTTACAACACTTAGTTTTATGATAGCTGCAGATATTCATTGATTTCTCACTGGCTCATCTCTGACAATGTACAACATGAGTCCCTTTATGCTAATTGCTTGGAAATAACAAATGTTCACATAGGTTTGTTTCTATTTCCTTTCTAAAGTTTTTATTATTCCAAGCTTTTGCCGAGTGCTTACAATTCCTCATTACGTCAGCTGCTCTGTATATAGCTACCGTGTCTTTCGTGACCTCCTTACTTAACAGCTCTTCAGACTTATTTTTTGTTTGCTTTTATTAATTTTAATGAGGAACAAATAGCAATGAGAGAGTTTCACAACCGGTTAGTAAGACAGTTCCAGTAATTAATACATTGCATATTGTTGTCTTCATAGCAGTTGTTAGAAGTACAATATGCTGAAGAAATGCTAAGCAAGTCCGTCTTTTTAAAAGAAATGTTCTGCTCATCATCTGAACTATTATTCACTTGTATCTTTCATGCCAGCATATTTCTATAGTGGCATCACCGCAAAGTGATAAACACACAAACACTGGAGTAAGCCAGACTTTCCATTTGTGAGCGGAGTGGTAACGAATGATGCATTTGGGCTCCAAACTCTAACCTCATCATCATGCAAAGCGTCAGTCAAATAAAGAGCAATAAGACATATCGTGCAGGCTTATTACCTGCAAAGCATGCTATCTTGCGTGGCATTGTCTGCTACTAGTTTTGCTCATGTCTATTTCAGATTTAAATACTTGTTATTTTTTAGAGCACATGTTGTTTATGTGATGACAAAAAGGAACTCCTGAGCAGTCAGCTAACTTGCTTTATGGTTTGTTTAATTCACGACGAGGTAGAGTTGTCAGTCATATTATAACCTTTCTGCTCTCCTTTATTTATAATTTCCCTTACAATTGTATTAAGAAATAGCCAAAGTATAAGTGTTTTGGAGGCTTTCGCTGGTACAATATATCTCAAAGTGCCGATAATTGTACCTGAGACAGTGCAAATATTTAATAATAATACTAAGACTCAAAAATCATGAATTTAGTTAGTATACTTCAGAACTTGGAACTACAAAACTAGAAGGAAACCTAGGTGTGGAAAATGAGAACGAGGGATTGAATAAACTGAAGAATTTGATCAAGGTCAAGGAGCTTTTTGAAGGACCTCAATAAAAGATTTATACTATAGTCTACCTGAAGAACAACTGAGGCTTAAAATATGATGTTCCCATACCCATTGACATCATAAATAAAATAAATGCAAAGTTGATTCAAAACAATGTTGCAGTTTAAATTTGTTAAAATGTTGGACAGTGTATGTGTATGACTTATTGTTGGAGGACAAAGAACCATTATTTGGAATATTACCAGACCTCAACATCCTGCTTGCAATTTCCTACTGGAAGAATTTGCTAATTTCTCATACTATCTTGTATGTTTGCAATTAAATTTATGTATCAAATTGTTTTTTTCTCTTAAGGAAATTTTTACTTGCTTAATTTCCTCTTTTGAATCATGAAAGATGCAAATGTTAACACACTAAATTCACCTAGATTCTAAATTATTTGATGGGGGTGAGTGTAACAAAATATTTGTTGTGCTGGCGAGATAGCTCAGTGGACTAAGCACCTGCTTTGTCAAGCGCAGGAACTGGGAGTTGATCCATGACATCACATGTTATGCTAGCTCTGTTCCCAGGCATGCTGAGCTAGCAATGGAGTGCAGGTGTGGTGACATACACCTGTAATCCCAGCACTGGGGAGGTTGAAAACAAGAGGATCACTATGGGTCTGAGCTGTGTAGGGAGGCCCTGTACAAAATACGTACAAAAAAATTAAATAGCTAATAACTTGAGGAATAACTCAGCATGTTAAATGGATATTATTTTAATTTATTTTATTTTATTATCTTATATTTACTATTACTTATTGGCTCTTTGGATCAGCTCTCAAGAGAAAATACAGTAGTACTTAAAGTATTTCATCTTACAAACTTAATTCATTTTGTGATCCTAGGGAAAATATATGCATTTGTGTTTGTGTGGGGAAGATGGACATAGTTAATGTTTGTCACCAAATATGGATTTTCCAATGGAAGCAAATTTTTGTAAAACATTTTTGTTTGTGAACAAACTATTTGTAAACAGAAGCACTTGTGAATTGAGGGATTACTTATGTTACTCAGCTATGAGAGAATCACCTGTATATTTAAAATTATTGCCTAAATAAAACCATATTTTCTATAAGATTCTCCATTGTGACTTTAATGTTTTTGTTATTGTTGTTTTGTTTTTTTATGTATTTGGCAAAGGGTCTCACTCTGTAGCTAAGACTCATAGTGATCTTCATATTTTCAGCCTCCTCTGAATTGGGATTACAGGCATGTGCCACCATGCCCAGTCACAGTGGCAAGCTCAGTGCCTCCTGGGATAGAGGCATGTTATGGTTTGTGCATATTTGTTATCCAAAAGCCTCAGGCCATCATGGGACAGACTTCTAGATTGTGATGAACTCATGATCCTCTGGGATTATGAGCATGAATGCTGCTGGGATTATGGGTGTGAGTACTACTGCCAGCCTGGGGAAGATAGCCCAAATGCAACTGAAGGGTGACAGATTTGCTCTCTGCAGCCATTTTTGCCGTTGCTCCTACCCTTTGACTCTTGTTGTTTTGCTGCCTTCTGCCACAATGAACTGCTGCCCTTTGCCACTTGCCACTCTGCCTTGGAGCCATCTGAGTATGTACTGAAACCTCCAGTAACTATAAACTGAATACATCTTTTCTTTCTTTATTTTGAGTGTCAGGTATTTGTCCAAGCAAAAAGAGAAGAGTAACTGAGACAAGCCGGTACGGCATGTGGTGCTGGGGATTGAACCCCATTCCCTGTGCTTTCCGAAGCAGTCATTTAGTCTGCTAAGCTATCTTACTGGTCCTTATTACTTCAGTGTTGGTATAGTGTTTTTTCATGTATCTGTTATCATAACAGTTCAATAGAAAAATAAAATATTTAATGATAATTGGGTGTAACATTAAGTTTTCCTGTTCAGCAAATGGGTATACAAACAAAACGGATTGATAACAGTTGAATATAAACTTACAAATTGGTAATTAAACAAATGAGCAATTCATAGATTTGCCAAAATTCACATCCTTCAAATTTTTTGATATCTGAATTTGTATCTAAATTCAAACATAATTCACCACAACCTAAAAGACATAGAGTAGATTTTTATATATACTAATATAACCTGGTATAACACCTCAGGTTATTTTGGATAAAATTAATTATTTTCTTTTAGGTTCTAGAACAATCTTTGTGGAATATGGTAGTTCAGCATCTAGTTTACCACATGGATAAATCCAAATTTTCCAATATTTTAACTTAATTTTGATATAATAGTACCAAATGTAAATTAACTTCTGCAACTTCTTCAAATATTTCTGTGCTTAAAATCAACTTTAGGATTTAGTGATACTAATTCTTAAAAGAAGAATATGTAATAATACACTTATTATTATTATTATTATTATTATTATATAAATAATTAAAGGCACTCAAGGCATATCATGGCGAAAGAATCCCTCAAGTAGTCACATATATCCCTCAGTTAGTCTATGCCAATATTTTGAAAATGTTTACAATTCCAATGATTGTAATACCATGAGCCAAAAATGTCCAATGTCCATTATATTTAATTATCTTATATTGCTCCTTAAGAAGTCAAGTATGCGTTAATATGTATGAGTCATTTTTTTTTTTTTTTTTTTTTTTTTTTTTTTTTTTTTTTTTTTTTTTTTTTTTTTTTTTTTTTTTTTTTTTTTTTTTTTTTTTTTTTGGTAACTGGGACAAAATAACAACTTCATTTTGGTTCACAATTATAGCATGTTGTTCGATGGCTACAAGACAGAAAAAGAGTGACACTAGGCCACAGAAGTGAAATCATTCTTCAACTTATGACAGCTAGGAAGCAGAAAACAAAGAGAATAGCCATGGACAAGAAGATACACTTCAAGGGTCTTTGCCCAGCAACTGACATCATCATCGAACCACCTTCCCAAATCTTCACTTTTGCAAAACACTCTAGATATTACCCATACCATTCCGTCTCTGATAAAAGGCTTAGGCCCATCTTATTTTGTGTAATTCATTTAGTCTATCTCTAGGAGTTACCAAAGATTTCACTGTTTTAGTAGAGCTGAGAAGTCCAAGTCTAAAATCTACTCTTCTGCTCAAGACAAACACTTCTGAGACCCTATAAAAATAAATTTAAATACTTTCATTTACTAAAACATGTAAACTTTTTCATTCCAGAAAAAAATAGATTCAGGGAGATACAAAGGAAATGAATCAAAGCAAGACTCAAAGATAATAATTCTATAGTTTCCTGTCTGGCACATATGACAGTTGTGAAGTATGAGCTCCAAAGGACTTGGAGGGTGTCACTCCTGAGTATAACCAGTTGCAGCCCTCATATTTTTTCTTTGGATGGAACTTCTAGCTGTATGTGGTGTTCCTAAAAAGATACTCCATGTTTCTGGCATTTTCTACTCCCTGTGGTTATCACTGCATTTTACGCTTTCCCCTAACAGCTTCACATGTTGCTCTCTCAGGGACATACTGCCAGGCATTCTTCTGAAGCATGGATGGTAACCTCCTTGATCCCACAGCATTTGTATTCTGTATGCCCATAAAACCAAAATGTAGGTGTTGCTTAGGTCTGCTGCCTATTCAAGCAATAGCCAGATCTCCTTTATATCATGGTTGCAGAAGACTGAGAGTAATTAGATGACTGAGTAGTAGGAGATAAATCCTGAGGAACCATAACTCCTTGAAGGGCCCTTCCTAAGTGGGGGAGGGTAGGGGTTTTCTTCTCAAATGAAAGTTACAGTTTTGTACCCCTGAGCTTCTGAATGATGGAATCTTACTGATTTCTGGCATGATCTCAGACTGTTTTTTCCTTTATCCACATACAAAATGCATAACTTCTTAATGTTAATCCTTTTAGCAATAATGCTCTCCAAAACCCTACTTTAGCATATGTTTCTTTTCTGATGAAAATGCTTAGTATTTAGTATCTGCAGTTCCAAGAATATTATAATCCTTTCAGCTCTGTCCAAAATCTGCCATCAATCTCAGCTTGTTCGATTGCAGGGCTTCCATAACAAGCATTTTCAAGCCTTTCAAAAAATCTTTTGTGTGGCCAGGGAGATAGCTCCATGGCACAAGTGTCTGCCTGGCAAGTGCAAGGTTGTAAGTCCAGACCCCAGTCCCCGCAAAAAAGAAAAAAATCTTTTGTGAAATACTTCCAAGGACTTTTAAATCACAGAATAAAATACAGTTACAACAAGGACCTTACTTCCCTGGTGTCAAACTCTGTGTTAGATGCTTTCATGTCACTGAACAAAATACCCGGAGCCATGATATAAAAAAAGACAGTTTTATTTTGGCGTATTGTTTCAGCTAGTTCATTCCATGGCCAGCTTGCTATGAAACATAAACAATACAGAGAGCCTTTCCTAATCTTTGGCTTGATCTGGGAAGTTTTATTTGTAATCCTATGGATAAGTTTTTGGAATCTCATAAAGTTAAATTCTAATCTACCACTGCCAGATTAACCCACAGTGAGAATAAAGATGCTATAACATATTTATATTCATGAGGAGCCAAGGGATCCTAAGTCCAGCTGTGATGATGGATTTCTGGAGTAATGGCCTCAACCTAGGGCAGAACCAAGGTTTTAATGAGTCATCAAGGAGGAGTGGCTTGAGGATGAATGACTGAGAATATCAGCAAGTAAGTCAGTACCGTGGGCTGGGCTAAATAGGAGGCCTGTGTTTACATCTGCAATATGCAGAGAAGGATATGTAGAGAGTAATCTGAATTATGCAGTTGAGATAGTATCTAATATTTTAGGGTCTGTTGCTTCAGCTCTGATATGTAACCCTTCAAGCTCCAGGAAGTCATAGCCTCTATCTCAAGCCTCAAGGCTCAATAACAGCTGACAATGGGGCACATTGGTTCTTTGCCTGTCCTATATCCACCTGGCTCATATTAAAGAGCAGCAGTGGCCAAGGAGATTGCTCAGAGGCCTGGTAAATGCAAGGTCCTGAATTCAATTCCGGGTACAATAAATGAATAAATAGATAAATATTGGCAGCTGGGGGTTATCAGGGAAATACATACGCCACCTTCAAAGACTATCACCAGCATCTCTACTAGACCAATATACATTGCTTAAGGCCAGTTGAAGGGATAAGGAAAAAACCCCAGCCAGCTCTGTACCTATCAACACATGCAAATAGGCTCAGGCACAGCCCACATGGAGGCAACTGTTCTCCTTTCAAGGAGAGTCACTCAGGTGCTCCTCCACAGTTCCTGCTTCTTTGCTTTGAAGAAGTTGCAATAGTCAGTCATGGCTGTGTAGCCTCTAGTCATTGCTGAGTTGAGAATCTTCCATGACACACTTTAATGTGGTGGATTATAAGCAAGAGAATGAAAGCACCAACTCCACCATAAAACCAAAAGTGAGCTTTGAGATATAAAAATTAATTCAGTTTTTTTATAGCATCAGAAAACTTTCCCCACATTTAACTTGGGTATCAAATGTAGCTATCCGTCCTGACACTGATAGCACTTTTCTCCATAGATCATCTATCTCCACACTAATATCTTGGATTACTTCTTGTATATGTTATTTTATCACTTCCCATGGATATAAAATTTTATTGTATGATCATGGGGTGATGCATAAGTGAGTCATATTATAATGACATTTTAAACCTTGCTGTGATTGTAAACTTTTAAATTGATCTTTCATCCAAAGGATGGGGCCAGCAAGATAGCTCAGCAGTCTAAAGCACCTGCTTACACAAGCTGAGGCAACCACAGGGACCACAGTTCGATCCCCAGCACCACATGCTGTGCCAGCTCCACCCCCAGGGCAGGCTGAGCCGGCCATAAGATAAATTATTTAATTATTTTTTTTAAAAAAAGAATTAAAAAAGTATGAAGATTTCTATAATGTCCACTTGGGTTTTTAACTTTGTATTACTCTTTGTTAATTTTTCCTGCTGTCACCAGAAATTCTTGTCCAGTTAAACACAAAGTGAGCAGTTAATGCTAAATGAGCTAACATCATAGAGCCAATAACAGCACAGGCTATCAAAAGCATTAAGGGAGTTATCCCTGCTATAATTAACCCAAGCTTCCTCTTGGTTCGATTGATAAATCTTTTAGTGAATGTCTCTACCAAGAAAGAATTAAGGGAGTGACATAAGACTCTTTTCGATTGACTGTAAGCCGAACTCCAGGTATCCTGCCCATGATCAATGGCTCAGAGGCCTTGTCCACTGTGGTGCCACTGAGAAGATGCTCAGGCATGAGATAACAGGTAAGATAATAAGTGGTACATGAGAAAATATTAGGTTGTCGTTCTGACTTTCTTTTTTTAACAAGAACAATTGTTTACTTGTGCTTATTTGTCTACATTTATGATTATTTAGGTATATGCCATAAACACACATGTTTATTACTTTTATCAATGTCCTTCTACTACTAATTTGAGTTTTCATCCAAGTATTAGCTACAGAAACCCAGTCTGCAAGAGTTCACCATGAAAAGGTAGGCTATATTCCATAAAGTATGTTGTATAGACCCAGCTTTTTCATTGATAATAACTTTGAAGATGGGAAGCTTAAGGCCTCTAATTGATAATGTAACACTGGACAAGGCTTCCGAAGCATTGATATGGTTGAAGAGCCTGAAAAGGAAATCTGATGCCAGTCTTGATCATTTTTTAGAAGGAATCCTCTGGGGAACCAATCCACAAAGTAATAATTAAAGTTACATATAGCCTACCCATGGTATGGATCCCTGCAAGTCCACCAAGGGTCCAAATCATCTTTCTCGAAATAAGAGGTATAAGCTTCTGGAATACAGGTAGGAAAGGTAGAATTAAAATCTCTTATAAGATTACCATCAAAACTATCCTTTAGTTTTACTTTCCAACTCTAAACCACAGCCTCTACGCAAAGGCTAGTATCTTGTTTTAGACGACCTACTCATAAAGGAAGATATGCAAAATTAGATGTAACATTAAGCTTACTCTGTTCTTATAAGTGCATTAAAATTTGTAAGCCAGGCAGAACAATATATATAGGGATATTGTTTTCTATAGAATGAAAAACCTCTGGGGTCCTTTCCATCCATGTAAGAAGTCTAAGCCAGGATGAAGTGGGTACATAGGCCTAATGCACTTCTCCCTGAGCCACAGGAATACAAAGAGAAGCATCTATAAGATTAAGTATTGCAAGGAGATTTTCAGATGATTACAAGAAACCCTGGCTGTTATCTACATGGTGAACTTCATGAATGGTCTGCTGCAGGCCTTCCACGGATGGTGGGTGTCATGCTGTAGGATTCATTGCTTGAGATCTCTGCAGACAGCTTGACGTGTTATGCAGATGAATTGGATTGTACCCATCTACTAGCAGCTACCAGTGACAGAACTACTCTGGTGGTCATAATGTCTCAATTTTCTGTGGAAATGTAAGCACAACCTTAGTCCCAATTTAAAAGTGATGCTAGACCATTCCAAACACCTACTTAGAAGTCATGCCAATCAGGATCTGGAAAAGTTAAAACATATGTTGCAAAGTTGTGACTCTGTGTTTCCCTTTTCTTTCTTTTTTATGTGTTTAGTACAAGCTCTTCAGGGTCTCCCTACATAGATTGGACTTGCAGTGATCCTTCCTGTTTTTCAGCCTCCCAATTGCTGGGATTACAGGCACACAGCCCCATGTCCAGTATCAATCACCAGCTAAGAGTACCCTGGAGGGCAGGGTCAGCAGGATAGGTGGTAGTCCAGGATCAAACCCATGCGTCTGCCTAAACAGGCACTTTAATTTGCTGAGCTACCTGCCTGGCCCTTCTTTTGTTTGGCTAGTTGATGTTTGAGTTTAAGACAAGTATATTTGATTATTATTTGACCCTGAGAATTTTAGGAAGTCTCTGTAACACACTTCCTCCTTCCAGTTATTGAAAAAATTCTGATAATTTTATAATGTAAAAAGAACCAATATCAGGTTTTAACATTTGTGACATTAAGTTAGCTAAGGCTAATATGTAATGTTGTATGACATGTTGACATTGTTTACCTGAATGGCAACATGGGGTACATAGGAGCACATACCTATACAAGTATGAATATATTCATGTTTATAAAAAAAGATATATTCGTAATAGTCATTTGCCATGACCAGATGGTTTTAAGAACTCTGGAATTGTAGCTTTGTTGAGGAATAGACCTAGGAATGAGCTGACAGGCAGGACATGACATCATGATTTGTCTAGTTTGTGTTCTGATAATTTTACATTCCTTTTATAAACATTTAAAATTTTGAGAAACAAATGTATGGGGTTGTCTTGCTCTAAGAAAAATGGAAACTATACTTACAGTAGACTTACAGCACCTATATTATAATTAGCTGATGACAACCTGAGAGATTACAATGGAATCTAATATGATCAAGAAAGGATGGAGCAGTTCTACCTAATACAGCTCCTAGTAATTTTAAGAAGAGTTGCAATAAAATAGGTTTGAGGTGACTCAATTGTAATCATTCTCTTACCAAAGTTGATAAAATCCTTAACTTCTTCAAAGTACCAATGGCCTCTGTTACAGTTATAATTTTATATCTATCTTGTTTAATTAAAGGTAAAATTGTAAGAGTATAGCCCTGCAAGTTTTTAGCTAAGCCTTTGCTTTCTTGATATTTCATCTTAGCCAAGAAGTAACGAAGAGAGCGTCTCATTCTTTCATGAGGTCTATGCACCATATATTGACAAGAAGGGGTACAATAAGCAGTGTTACATTGCCTATGTACCTTTCATGGTCAACATGAGAAAGTGGCGGTGAACTCTCTGAAACAGACTGAAGAGAGTATTGAAACAATGGAGGTGAGTCTTATCAGCCAAGGAAATGGCCTTGATTGGCTCTTTACTGTGGTGACATCAGCTCCATCAATCCAGTAAAAGATTTCCCATTAAACTTAATGCTACAAATAGGTATAGAAACTGAAATGCTCTGGGAAAAATAAAATTCTTTGATTAAAGGCTCATCCTTGCTGCGTTCACATGTCGGGTTAGAGATGGGAATGAAAATCTAAGTGGAAATTAAATTTGGCTTTTTGCTCACCAACAAATCAAGGCAAGAAGCCTCTAGCAAATCTAATTTTGAACTCTAGGAGTGTGCTGAACCAGAGAAAGAAGGAAAGCAAAGTTTTGCAGTTCCCACATCCCAGCAGAGGGACTGTTTTTATCCTAGTTTAGATGGGATATAACTGGTTATTCTGGTTCTAAATCACTAGAGTCCTGTCAGACTGACCCTCCTTTTGTTATTGCTACTGTTTCCTTCAGTTTGGGTACACAGTTTATTTCCCTGCAAGGGTGTGCCATTTTCATGAAATTTAGATTTATAATCTTTTTTTCCCAGTGAAAACCTTTCATACAACTGTGGATACTGGGTACTGGGTAAATCTGATGAGGGAGCCGATACCTTTATAGGTCTTGGGCAGCGCAAGCAAGTGTGTCCTCGCTTGCCACAATGAAAACATTTAGCCATACCAGATTTATTAGCAAAGTTTTGGGATATAGCCTGTGTCATGAATGCAGAAGCCTAGGCAATCGATGCAATGCTTTGGCATACACAGATGCAAGCAGACAAACTTTGTGTGTGAAGTACCGAGGCTGAGCTCTTTTACATCCATCATTGGCATTCTCGTATGCTAATTGACAAATGAGTATTTTAGCTGCAATGCTGTGAATGATCTGTTTATTTATGTCCTCTTTTAGTCTTCCTACAAACTCAGTGTAAGTTTCTCTAGGGCTCTGGAGTATCTGGGTTAAGTATTTATTAGGTGTACCGACAGAAAACTGCACATGGTGTAGCAGCTGTTACACTACATGAAAAGATGGGATAGGGCCTGGGCCCAGGTGCTTAAGTCAGCATATTGGCCCTGATACAGGGGAAATGAGACTTCCAACATGAAAGGTATCTGGAATAATTCATGTTCTCTAAAACCAAAGAATGAATTTTAGGAACAAATGGAAGTTATGACCAGAATATTTGTTGGGGAACAGAAAGGTTCTGCTTGAAGGGACAGAACAGGGGGACCAGAGCAGGTGATCTCCAAGAAGTTGTCTTGTCTGGGCACTCATAGAGTGAAATGATACAGCAAGGCAGGTCTAAGGTGCAGAACATGGGGACTTACTTAGGTGGTCATGAGGTAGAAAAAAAACTATGGTCAAATCAATGAGATTACAAGCACCATTGCTCAGGTAAAACTGATTAAACCCAGAATTGAATGGGGCAGTGCTTCACATAGCATGCAGGCATAATATCCAGTAGCTAGCTGGTAGTGGTTGGATTAGTGATGCTCCTGGCTTCCCCTAGGTGATGATCAATCCCAGATGCTTATCTTTAGGGAGGTCTGCCCCACAGCAGGAGCATCCATCTCCTTCATGGTTGCAGTGTATCTTGTCTTCCATGCTGTCTCCTTAAGGGCCTAGCCTAGTCTGACTGCCTATATTTCCACCTAATTTAGCTGTCTACCACAGCCTGAGCCAGATAACATTTCATGCGTGATAGCTTTAAGATTTTAATCTTCACTATCTTGATTACTTTGACAAAAGCAGAGGTTAAAATTTGTTACATTTAACAATCTAATGTATGCCATTGATCAATGATACCACCCAGGAGCTCAGATAAAGGCGTGGGACTATCACTTCCTTAAAGGCTCTCAGAAGATACCAACCTTTTTTAAAATTGTGAGTTCAGCGTTCTAACCACCCAACCTGTGAGAGAATAAACTTCTGCTGGCTATGTCAGTAATTTATAGTAGAATTTGACAGCAGCTTTAGAAAACTTATACAAGCAGTAATGTCTTTAAGAAAGTATTTGAGTATATTCCCTATGCTTTCCAGTAAAGAGTAATGTGATTTTCTAAAATCTAGTTTAATCTTCTGTACATTTAAGCATAAACATTTTCATTAGAATTGCCATCAAAAAATGTATGGGAGAAACAAATAAAACTGTGAAATATACACTCTGATTTATTGAAACAAGTGCTTATTCCACAGATTTGACATCCTTTGCATTTGTTACAAACAAAATAAAATAACAGAACATGTACTCAAATGTCTTGTATTTTTGATGAGATAAAAAATGCTATCTGAGAAAGAAAACTTTGCTTTAATGTTTGGTACTTAAGATTAATTGTTGTAGAAACATTTTTTCTTTTCTTTCTTGTACTTTGTGTAGTATATCACTACAAAGCTCAGACTCACAGTGATCCTCCTGTTTTCATCCTCCCCAGGGCTGGCATTACAGATATGAGGCACCACGGCCAGTCTCAGTGGCCAGCTCAGCACACTAGGCAGCAGGGCTGGCACAGCATGTGGTGGTCAGGGATTGAACCCCAGTCCCTACACTTGCCTAAGCAGGTACCTAGTCTGCTGTGTTATCTCACTGGCCCTTGTAGAAGCTTACTCGGGCACACTGAACCAGCAAC
>PVJA010047788.1:0-14503 GCA_004027025.1 Myocastor coypus | reverse complement strand
CCTATGAATTCATGGCATAAACTGGGATGTAGTTCTGCCATTCACCACCTAATTGACAGCTTAAGTGTTCTAGATCCTGTATAAAAATAAAATTGCCCTGTGTTGTAAGGGTGATTTTCTTAGTTGAAGAGGTATGTGGTGCCTTCTTACCTCAAACATATCTCAGCAGATTTTCACTGTAGTGAGTAATTGTGTCTGGCTTTACTCTTCAGTGTTTTCTTGCTGAAAAGTACTGCTGAGGTATTGTGCAGATATATACCCAAATATTTATAAAATATTTATATTGGCTTGAAGATCTTGTAAATCTCCATTGGGAAAAGATGTATCCAAATAAATGGAAGTCACTTAAGAAACAAATGTAAGTCCATTTCAGTTAAATAAATTGTTTAAAGCAAAAAAAAAAAGATCTTCCATCTCGAATTTATAAAGAACTAAAAATAATTAGGGTCCCAAAATTCAAAGACACAATCCAAAAATGGGCATTTGAGTTGAACACACACTTCTCAAAGAAAGAAATTCAGCAAGCCTATAAGTAAAACATCATGGACAAAGAATCCCCTGTGAGAGAATTTCCTGCTCAATTTCTTCATAATTGCCTATCATGCCACACCTGAGGCCCTGGGTTTGATTCCCAGAAACACAAAATAAAAGAAAAATAAAACAAATGGGGTAAGGCTAATGGTATAGCTCAGCAGACTAAGCACTTGCTTAGGGAAGCACAGGGACCAGGGTTCAATCTCTGGCCCCATCTGCTGTGCTGGCTCTGCTCTTGGCCTCAATAAGCTGGCAATGGTGTCTGGGCATGGTGGCACGTGCCTATAAACCTACAACTTAGGAGGGAGGAAACAGGAGGATCACTATGAGTCAGAGCTGTGTAGTGAGACCTTGTACACATATACACATACAAAATTAATAGTAATAATAAATAAATAAATAAATAAATAAATAAATAAATAAATAAATGGGGGAAAATAACAAAGCAGTTTAGTAAAGAAAAAAGTATGGGGGCCGGAGAGATAGCTCAGCAAGCTAAAGCACATGCTGAGGTAAGCACAGGGACTACAGTTCAATCCCTGGCACCACATGCCACATCCAGGGTGTGGGCTAAGTTGACACGGAGTTGGAGCATGGTAGTGCACACCTGTAATCCCAGTGCTGGGGAGGCTGAAAACAGAAGGATCACCAAGAGTCTGAGCTACACAGTGGAACCTTGTAACAACCAAATGCATTTTTTTGAAAAGAGAAAATATTATGAATTCTGTTCGAACATTTGACTTTATCCTGGAAATTTCAACTGTATTCACCAAGTACAATAGATTGGAGCCTCAAGTTTCACTGTTACCAGAAATAAATGGTATGCACTTGAGGATATAGATTTGTTTAACCTGACTTTAAAATGATACAATGTGCACATATATCAAAATGTCACACAGTAGCCCCAAAATATGTACAATGATTGTTACAGGGTCTCACTGCACAGCTCAGACTCATAGTGATCCTCCTGTTTTATTTTATTGTTTTTATTTATTTATTGAAGAATCAGAGATTGAACTCAGGTCCTTGTGCTTGCCAGGCAAGCACTTATTCTACTGAGCTATCTCCCCAGCCCAACATACGTACAATGGATTAATTGATTTGTTGATGGATTTATTTGTGACACTAGGACTCAACTGTGGTCCTTCCCACTGAGCTGTGTCCCCAGCTGTTTTAATTTTGGTAGCACCTCCCTGCATCACTAATTTACCTGCGCTGAGTGTAAGATAGCGATTCCCCTGCCACAGTATCCCAGAGCCTTAGGGGTATGGGCATACACACACACACCCAGTTTGTATTTTCTTATCTCAGTTAAAGAATGATATTTTTGGTACCATGAATTGAACTCAGGACCTTGCACTTGCTAGGCAGGTACTGTGCCACTGAGCTATGTCCCAGCCCTAAAAATAAATTTAAACAATGTGGGGTAGTGTGAGAAATAAAGGGTTTAAAACCTTTCTCTTGGTATGTGCTAGAGTGGCATACAGTGAATATATGGTCGGTATGCGAAAGAGATCCTGATCTTTCTCGCTTCCCCTTCATTCCCCTCCCTGGTGCCTCCTGCTACTCTCATACCCCTTTGCCATCCTTTCAGAAAAAATCATTTGGTTCATTGACCCTTTGTTTCAACATTGGTTTCAACAATTTCTGCTCTCATTTTTATGAGTCAGTTCTATTAGTTTCAGAGTTTGAATTTTCCCGTTCCTTGGGATCTCGAAGTGCACCATTTGGTTATTCATTTAGGATTATTCTGCCTACTGTGTGTGTGCAGACAGCTGCAAACCCCCCTTCTGGAACTGCTTTCATTGCGTACCACAGGTTTTGAAATGTTGTATTTCCATTGTCATTGGATTTTAGGAGCTTTGTCATCTTTTTCCCTGATTTTTTTTTTCCATAAGCCGTAAGTATTCAATAACATGCTGCTTAATTTCCATGTGTTTACGCAATTTCAGTGGCTTTTTAATTTTTTTTTTTAATGTATGTAGTACTGGGTCTATAGGGTCTCACTGATCAGATCAGACTAATAGCGATCCTCCTGTTTCCAGCCTCCCAAGTGCTGGGATTACAGATGTGCACCACCTCGCCTGCTCTCAGTTGCTGTCTCAGCGTGCTCCAGAGGCAGGGCCCACGTGCCACGCCCAAGATCAAAGCCCAACCCCTGATCCTGCCTAAGTAGTCGCTTTAGTCCACTGAGCTATCTGGCTGGCCCTTCCGTGACATTTTTGCTGTTGGTGTCTAGCTTCTTTGAACAATCATCACATAGTGGTTGAGGCAGGGTAATGTGTATATTTGGCTGAAGCCTGTGTGACGGTGAACGTAGAATCGCTGCCTGAGAACCAAGACTTAGAGCTTCACTTTCGTACTCCTGACCCGCAGAGTGGGAAGGAGTTGTCATTCATGATGCGATTTGCTCACAATGTAATTGTCACTCTCCAGTATTGATTAGGGATTGGGAATCGGTTTCAGCAAATAGATTAATCTCCATCATGCACTCTTACTGATTGCAATTGCGAATTATTTTGTTTGGTGACAACAATTCCTTCAACCTATATGATTGGACATGAAAAACCAAGAAAGCTGATTCTACTCTCCTTGTTCTTCAAAATCTTTCATAGTCATTTGCTCTTTTTTCCCCTCGAATGATTTGCAATGCAAATGAAAAATTCTGAGAAGTCACAAGTTGGAGTCTGACCTCTTAAATTAACTTCATTTAAACAGCTCTCACTACAGGAAAGAGCAGACTTTCTTGCTTTGGGGGTGAAAAGAATCACAACTTGAAATGTCAGTGGCCTTGGGCAAGCGAGTCACAGTGAGTTATAGCTAAAGATAGCTCAAAGCTAGCTTCACACAGCATTATAATAGGGAAGGCATGGAAGTCATTTCTTTTCATCTGTAGTAGAAAGCAACCGTGAGTATCACTTAGTATTGGAAACAATGATTCGTGGGTGTAAAGCAGCCGCTAATTTTACATGTAGATAGCAATAGTTTTTCTGTGCATAAAAAACTGTAAAGTTACATGATTACTGATAGAAATTGGCACCACATCAATGTGGCTATAAATGAATGTGATAAAAATGAAGGAAAAATTAGTACTTATTTTCACTGGCAATCATTAAAATTTATAAGTAATGACTATTTAAGGGGGTAAGACTCAAAGTATTTGAAGTCTAAAATTATAAATGGTGAAAATAAGTAAAGCTATATCAGAAAAAATACATAGTTTTAAAGAGAGATCTCTTTTTAAAATGATTTTAGATAGACTGCAGTATCTTTCCCAGGCTAGGCCAGTAACATCTTCTCATAGCACATCCCAGCTGTAAAATATTGCATGAAAAGAAGGGGAAGGGAAGCAGGAAAGCCACTCGGCCTCCCCTGTGCCCCCTTTTCCCAGGGCCATAGCCCCTGTGAAGGGCCCTCTCTGCTGTTCTCCCACATCTTCCCTAGAATGGCAGGCGACTTGCTGGACTCACAGAAGGAAAGAACACCAACCAGGGGCCCCGGGAAGAACATGAGCGAGCATGTAGGCCTTGCTAAGATGCTCTTTAGTATCTCAGTCCTGGACCACACGGTTTTCTCCTCCAGCCACCCTTCTTTCTATAGATCACTTCATAAAAATGCAGCCAATTTCCCTGACATTTTGAGTCTTTATTTCTAAAGGCTTCCTTGTTACCTAAATTCATATTAAATAAATGCATATGATGTTCTCTTGCTACTCTTTGGCTGTAAGATTCTCAGCCACAAATTGCACAGTAGATGAGGAGGATATTAGTACTTTTTCTCCTACAGCCCATATTGCTTAACTTATTCACGAAATGTTTCTAATTCTGAAAAATGACACCAAGGTCAGAAATAGAGATAATTTAGAAGAGAGCAAGAATATATCAGTTTAAAGGTCAACCAAGTAGTTCAGTGGACTAAAGTGCCTGCTTAGGGAGGTGCAGGGACTGGAGTTCGAACCCTAGCACGGGATGCTGGCCCCACCCCCAGGTTGCGCTGAGAGGGCAATTGAGACTTGGTATGGGCACACCTATAATCCCAGTGCTTGAGAGGCTGAAAACAGGAGGACCACTGAGAGTCCAATCTGTGTAGTGTGACCCTGTAGACTCTGTACATATCAATTGAAAAATTATGATTTAAGTAACACTCAAAGGAAAAAGTTTGATCCCACATATTTTTACTAAACTGAACCTCTATTTTTTATTGTCTTAATTTTTATTTTATTTTATTGCTTTTAATAAGAAATAACAATGTATAACAATATGACAGTTTCAAAACATGTTAGTCGTACATTTCAATATTTGATACAAGGCATATTGTTGTCCTCCTAGTAGTTATACAGAGCACAGGGTGTAGATGTTATAATTTTTCAAATCATTATTGGTACAACAAAATTTCTTCTCATTGAACTAAGAGAAAGTAAACGTATACATAGTCCAATGTTCCATAATCACAGTGGGTTACTGGCAAAACTGGCAAGGACGGAAGCTGCTGATTTAAGCCTTTTACAGCTCAGCATACTAATTTAGCTTTACATGTTTTGCCTTCTGGTTAAACTTTTCTGCTGGATGGTTAAGGACAAGCTTAAGCATGACCTGTATAACAAAACATGGAACTTTTGTATCTCTCAAGGTCACTCAAACCCCCTCAAGATTTACTTTTGAATGATGTACAGTGCTTTGTAGAACTGTCGTCAGTGTCAGACAGAAAAACTATCAGTCAGAAAGGTATCAAAAATTAAGGCAAAAAGGAAAAGAAATCAACATCGGTAGATTCAGAAATCCACGTATGAAGACCGGGGATATAGCTCAGCAGCATAATCGCCTGCTTGGCAAGTATAAGGTTCAGAGCTTGATCCCCAGTATCAGAAAGAAAGAAAGAAAGAAAGAAAGAGAGAAAGAGAGAGAGAGAGAGAGAGAGAGACAGACAGAGAGAAAGGAAGGAAGGAAGGAAAGAAGGAAGGAAGGAAGGAAGGAAGAAAGGAAGGAAGGAAGGAAGGAAAGAAAGAGAGAAAGAAACCCAAGTATTATTGAAACAGAACAGTAGAACTTTTTCATGCTGCAGGCCTCTTTTCGTTTCCTCCTTTCTGCCTCAAGGCATTTTCATAACCCATGCTTTCGATGTGAAAAACAATCCTGTCTCTCCGCCTACTTCTTTGCTCTTCAAAGGTCTGGGTTTCCTTGATCTGGAGATGGCTCTGAAGTCCCCTGGAGTTAACTCCCGCGTGTTTCTCCCCAGCACCCCTGCTCACGGTGCACAGCTGCGTTCACAGCCTGACGGCGAGCTGCGCAGGGCAGGGACCACCTCTGGCCAGGTCACTACTGTGCCTCGCGTGCCTATCCAGGGCCCCGGTAAGTAAGGGCTTGGATTCAAACTGCACCGATGCACAGGTGAACCGAGGAATGGAAGAAGCGCTCTCAGGAGCAAAGACAGGCAGGCAGACACACCTGACTCCTCAGACAGGAGAGAACCGAGTACAGAAAGAGTGGGCAACAGAAATACCAGGTGCTAAGTAGATCACATGGCTGGAGACATATTTCCTGGAACCCAATGCAATCGCCTTTTAATCCCACTAAAATCATTAATTCCCTAGAAGTGTACAAGTAATAAAAACAACACAAAACCATCCAACAACCGGGAAGGGACTGAAGCTTTTCAAAATATTATGTGTAGGGCTGTGGAGATACCGCGATGGTTTAAGTGCCTGCCTGACAAGGGCTAGGGCCCAAGTTCATCTCAGGTACTGCATTTATGCTAACCCTAATATCCCTGGTGCACTGTGCCAGCCACCAGAACCTGGCTGGTGGTGCACACCTGTGATCCCAGTGCTGGGGAGGCTGAGACAGGAGGATCACTATGAATCCAAACTGCACAGCAAGACTATGTTTCAAAACTAAAAATAAGAAACATAAAAATTCTTTAAACTCTCAAAGAATAAATGTAGTTTTGTAAAGCTAGCATGATGTAACTTTGTAAACTAGATATGACAAATATAATACAAAAAACTTAACAACTAAAGCTCATTTATCAATGCAGCAAGGCTTTACATGAAGCTTTTCTCAGTAACTTAAAGCGGGCAAAAGATTTCAACAGGCTAGTGCCATTGTATTAAGAAAATCAAAGTGAAAAAAATCATGTGATGAATACAATAGATGTTTAAAAATAATTTAATCAAATGTAGCGCATTTCTGTTCAAAATATTCGATTCATTCAAATAACTAAGTTCACACTTCATAGGCAAACTGAGAAAGAGAGGATAACTTCGAGGCCCAGCTACAGAGAAGGATATTTAAAAATGTATTTATTTATGTTATGGCCACCTCAGCCCGCCTGGGAGGTGGGGCTGGTGCAGCAGGTGGTGCCAAGGATCGAACCGCGGTCCCTGTGGTTGCCTACACAGGTGCTTTAGATTGCTGAGCTATCTCGCCAGCACCCCCTTTCCATCTTCAGTTGACTGGTGGTATCTCTCTGAAGAACTATGCAAAGAAGAGTTTTAGTTTTTTGATAGAATCTCACTATGCAGTTCAGGCTGGCCTTGCACTCATTATTGTAGCCACAAGCTGATCTCAAACTCACAGTGATCCTCCTGTCTCGACCTCCCTCGCGCTGGGATTACAGGTGTGAGTGAAGAATTCTTCAACATCATGGTTCAGCAGAAAACAGAGCCAAGATCAATCTGCCCTAGAATTCTGCAAGAGGAAGATGTCACACTGCACCTACTAGTATTGCCATGCCCTATTATTAAAGTCAATGGGAAACTGAAACAATCTAATAAAGGCACAATGACAAATGGTCCAGAGCCTTCAGGAGTGAAGATATGGGTCACTCTGCCAGGGAAAGAACCAAGACCTGCTGAGGTACTTGCTGAGGCCCAAGGGAATACAGAATGGATAGTAGAAGAAGGTAGTTCTAACTACCAGCTATAATCTCATGATCAGCTACAGACAAGGGGATTATAACTACTACTTAACCCCCATATATGGTTTTGTTATAATATGGATAGATTTAGTACAAGATTCTAGGTTTATTTGACAGAGTATGTCATTAAGCTTTTCTTCTGGATGTTTAACGACTAAGGTTTGCAGACCAAAAATTGGAGAGATAGATGGGCTAAAAGGAGAGCCAATATTTTGGCCCTAGCCCCTCAAGGTCAGTAAAGACTCAGGACATAAGAGAATCTCTGCTGTGACAAGAAGATTATGGAGTCACAGAGGAAAGGTTTATTTAGCTCACAGTTCATGTAGGTTTTAGTCCATATTCGACTGGCCCAAGGTTGAGTGGAACAGGGCAGACAGCATCCAGTTCATGGCAGAGGAACAGCAACAAAATGGTGGCAGAGGCAGTGAACCAAACAGGGCAGCAGAGCAGCAGCAACAGCTCTAGTCTGTCTCTCTGTCTCTCTTTATATTACATTCAGGCTCTCTGCCTTAGGATATCTGCCCTAGACCAGACCTATATTCTCCATTGTACTCAGACTGATAATCCCATCAGTACTAAAACACAATCCCAGGAATCATGAATCAATTCTCAATCGATAGAAGCCATGCCCCATGATTGTATGAGGCTTTGGGGGGACAACTAGACATAAATCATAACAAGGGGTGACGTTTCCTTTACAAGGGACAGAAGAAAGCAAGGACTGGCCTAACAGCAGTTACGTCAGCTGACTTGGAAGCTATAGCTAGTGTAATAAATGAGGCAGAAGGCAAAACATGATCTGCAACTATTCTATACTGAGACTTAAGGCTCCTTTTATTTTCAAATGCTATTATTTCCAGGTAAGCATAAAAAAAACTGAAAAGAAAGCTAAAACCACTGAGGAAACAGAATTCTGGTAATCAAAAAAAATATATATATATATATATTCACACACACACACACACACACACACACACACACACACAAAGTATGTTAAGAAGGGCCAGGGAGAAAGCTCAGTAGAATAAGCACTTGTCTGGCAAGTGGAAGGGCCTGAGTTCAGTTCCCAGTTCCACCAAAATATACATATATAGACATACATATATATATATATATATATATATATATATATATATATATATATATCTGTGTATGTGTGTGTGTGTGTGTGTGTGTGTGTGTAAGATGGAAGCCTTTTTCTATATTCTTGTAGTAAATAACCAGTTTAAATATGATGGGAAGCTCCTTTGCTAAAAAAAAAACTCAAAACCTTAAAATGCCTAGGGATAATATTATTATTCCCAGGGAACCACGTGCTTGGGACACCCCTCCTGTTCCTCTCTCAGACAGGAGTTTTCTTTCCCCTAATAATCTATTCTGCTCATAGAAAAAAACATATTAAGTGTATTAAGGATGTCAGTGAAGGGAACATTGAACTTGTAATCACCAATTTTACAAGTGTCTTTAGCTAAGCTTACAAGGGCACTTAACTAATGAAAGGACAAATCAAAACTCTAGGTGGAAAGATAAAATATCTAAACATCTTAAAATGCTTACCTTCTGCATGTTTGTTCATGCTTCAAGAACAGTTTCTATCAAATATGGGAGAATCTGACCATGACATAAAAATAGCACTTGAAAATTAATCAGAGAAAGAAAAAAATGTGAACCACCAAATATTTATTAAGGACATAAAATTAGAAAACTTGCTAATGGCACAAATGATGGAGCCCAAGGCTTGTAAATGCTAACAAAGCATTTTACCATGGAGCTAAACCCCAGCCTATTTTAATTTTTATTTTGGGACAGTGTCTTGCTAAGTAGCCCAGGCTGGCCTTGAATTCCTGAATTTTCAATCTGCTGGCTTTAGCCTCCTTAGTATCTAGGGTTACAGGTACATGCCTCTTATGAGTAGTTAGAAAACTCTATTTTGAGACATCACCTCTCACAAACACTAACAGATAAATCTAATAAGTAGGAAGTCCAGAAATGTTTATTAGTGAGACCCACATCTATGATATATGCTGAGGGGAGTGTTGGCGTCATCAAAAGATAACAGAAAATAATATCTGGCTATAAAATCAGATTTCTACTTCATATAAAGCCAATAATTAACTCCAAAACGTTTTAAAAGGAATAAATATTTAAATTAAAAATAATGCAAAATATAGGCAGTTAAAATCCATATAATCTTTTTTTTTTTTTTTCTGGCACCAGGAATTGAATTCAGGACCTTGCACTTACCAGGCAAGCACTGTGCTATTGAGTTATCTCCAGCCCCAATTCATATAATCTTGAGAGATGTTGAAAATAGACTTTCTCTTTCTTTCTTTCCTTCTTTCTGTTTCTTTCTTTCTATTTCTTTCTTTCTTTCTTTCTTCCTTTCTGTTCTTGGGGGGAAGGGTCTTCAGGGTGTTCAGGGTCTCATTACTAAATCAGACATGTAGTGGCCCACATGTTTACAGCCTTCCAAGAGCTACGTGAAAGGGGCTGCAGGGAGTGTTTGAGTCGTCCCTTCAGGGGTGCACCACCATACCCAGCCTCAATTGCTGTCTCAGTCAGTGCACCCTGGGGGTGGGGCTAACATGGCAGGCTCGGGTATGAACCCCGAGCGCCTGCGTCTGCACACAGGTGCTTTAATCCAAGTGGCTGAGCCACTTGGCCAGTCCAAAAGTAGACTTTCTAAACATAAACACTGATAAAGAGCAATGTTGATAGGCTAAATTTCAGACAATTTACATCTTTAAAAATTAAACATAAAAATTCATCCTAAGTGTTAAAAATGAATCGACATTCTGAAAATTGATTTTAAAAATTAAAAGACCACTAACCAAAGGGTATGTGTAGGCAATTTATCAAGCAATAAATCAAATTGTCAACAGATATGGGTGGGAACAATATTCAGATTCATCAGTACTCGCATCAACTCTGTAAAATCTTTCTTTGCATGAAGTAGTTGAGGCTTTGAAATGTTTTAGTGCTCAGAGTTCCAGTATGACAGTACCTTCATACATTCCTAATAGGAGAACATATTCATAAACTTTTCATACCATGTAGTAGAATGTTTCGTGAAAATACCTCTGTCTTAATCCTCAGAAAATACAACTATGGCAATTGACATGGTAAGTGAGATCCTGCACGTGTGCTTCATTAAAGGATTTCAGGATGGGAAGGTTACTGTAGATACCCAAACGGATTCAGTGTAACCACAGCATCTTTATTAAAGAAAGATGGAGGTAGAAATGTCAGAGATAGAGATGGGCTCACAAGATGAAGCAGACCATGGAGTGAGGGAGATCTGAAAAGACTACAGTCACGAGGAAGCTATGCCAGTCGTACGTTCCAACATGCCTGGGTCTTTCCGCCATGTCAGAATTTATTCAGTAATTCACAACCTACGCCAACTTCATTGGCCTTATCCAGCTGAGCACTCAAGGGTCACTTGGTAGCCAGGGAGCTGGGCAGCAACAAGTTCTTTTATCCGAATCTTTTTTTTTTTTTTTTTTTTTGTCTTTTTGAGACAGGGTCTCGCTATGCAGTTGAGGCTGGTCCTGCACTCACTTTTGTAGCCCAGGCTGGTCTCGAACTCGCCCCAATCCTCCTGCCTCAGCCTCCCGAGTTCTGGGATTACAGGCGTGAGCCACCACGCCCGGCTTTTTATCCGAATCTTAGTTACCGACATCTGACATGCAAGTCTCACCTCATATTTCTCACAGTGGTGTCGAGTACAGTACAGCAAAGAGAGGGCTAGCAGGGGCTGCAGGATTCAAAACAACAGAATGAAAAGCCAGGCAGAGGGTCTACAGGGATGTGCAGAGCCACCATATCTGGCCAGATATGATTAGGTAGGCCGTGTAAAACTTCCAGGAGGTGCGGAGCTTGCCAGCACAGAGTTGGCTCACAGCCTCCATCCTGAAGGTCACACGCAGCTTAAATCCTCAGAAGGGGGCAGAGCTGAGCTGCAGCTAGGGAAAAGTCGGAGTTGGACCTCTTGACACGCCCACCAGATGGCCCAGTGGGAAGACATGAGGCGCCTCCCACCCCAGTCCTTCCTTTTGTCTGAGCCAGGTGAGGGACAGCGACTTTCTTTCAGAGTTTTTAAATTGCTCAGTAGTGTCCGTTCCAAAGGAGCTATATGACTGTGGCTTAACAAAAGAACTTTTAATTCTTCAGAATCGGGAGGGCTTCATCATTTATTTCTGGGCCCAGTAAACTCACTTAGATCCTATACTTCATGTGCCCTGATTTGATTTGCTAAATTTACAGATGACAGTATTTTTTAGCCGGATGAATTTATTTATCAGTTGACTCCGTGGTTGGTGCTATGCAGCTATAAGCCTTTTCTCTCTCTTTCAGAAAGTTTGGCGTGTCTGAGATCTGCTGGCTCTCTGTTTTCTCAGGTTATTATAGACAGATAAGTTAGACAGAAATTAATAGGCAGTCAAAGAAAGCTTGGGCCTGATGAAATGAACACAAATGTGAAGATAGCAGCCTTGTGGTGGGAGGTGTGTATGAGGAGAGGCAGGCCTCAGAAGCCAGGCCTTCTTGCCTCCCTAGAGACAAACAGCAACCTGAGACTGTACTGTGACCAGCACCGCTTGGTCCCATGGGCAGCCAGCTCGGGATGAGCCATGCAGATGGGTGGTCAGAGCATCCAGATCCATACCCGCCTTCCTTGCCCAAAGAGCCTCCGCTAATTCCAGGCACCCTTGCTACCTGACTCATTCCACTACTGCATGGATGCTAGTTAAGGAATATACTGGTAGTCCTCCAAGTTGGTTGTTGGTTGAGCCATGCTAAACCTACATGGTGATTTTGCTATGTAAGTTATGACAAAGAGCATCACTGGCCACCCCTTGGGAGCTATCTTTCTTTTCCTTATTTCTAATAAAACCCTGATAATCTCTACACAGTGGCATTAGAGGTGATATTCCTTAATACTTTGATATAGACTAATTTTAGAATCAATGAGCTATAAATATATAAAACAATTCCATATGTACAGCCCAAAAATTTATGTAATTGCATTCATAAATATTATGATTGGTTCTTATAGCCTCAATGTATAACTTTTTCAACATAGGAAGCAATCCTAGATTCTACTCTCTGAAGACTCATGTACATCAGTGCTACCTGTGTAAGCAGAACCCGCCTTGGGTGTGCACCTTGTCCTACCTAGTGCACCATAATTGGTTCACGTCCCTAGCTTTAACATTACATGCAGTCTTATTATCTAAACATCTACCATTTTTAAAGTGTATTGGCTTTGTAAATTGCTGAGTTGCTTTCTAGTTTTGCTTCATTTAGTTTAGTCTTTTGTCAGAGAACATTTCATCTTCATATTTATAAATATATGATGTGTCAAAGCCAAATTACAAACTTAAAAACCAAAAGGGAGTTGATGATGGATTAAAGAATGAAATTCATATCACACACTTCCTTTAATTTGATGGACTGTAAATCTTTGTATATATCATGCAATGTTCAAACTGAAGTTTTACGTATTAACATGAAAGAGTATAAAAAGATGACTCAAATAGAACACGATATTTTTAAATACATTTGACTCTAAAATCAATTGTGCTATTGGCAAGGGGGATAAAAATTATTTTTTAAAAATTTCTGAGTCCCAAAGTGATTTTATTCAGCTGCCAGTATTTTCCAAGCTCTTCAGCTTCATTGAAAACAAAATACTTGGAAATGTTGTCTAAGGTTATTACAGAAATAAATTTACTAAATTATTAATAAATATTAGTCCCTTTTATTTTAGGAAATGGGAGTTGGCTAACAGAAGAAATGTGCATGAAAACTTTTATAAGTTTTCATTTTATAAATTTTATAAAATGTGACAAAAATATTTACCATTGCACTGCACATGACTAAGTTCTATGGCCTACGAATTATGTCAATTTTCTAAATTGCTCATTATATTATTACTTAGTGTCCAATTAAAACTAACCATGGACCATAACATAAGAAGAGAGTTGTGAGCTTTAACTCTTCATTAATTAATGCAGAAATAAAGTGAGGACAATCTAGAGAAATACATAATGAATTTATCTCTTAGATTGTTCTGTCTCTCAAATGTTAGTGCTCCACTGACTATTGGCTAGCTGGTAGATTCCAATAATTCTGTGTTTCAATTTCTCCAGATGTCTGTTTATTGTGTAACATGAGCTGGCAAGCTGGCAACATAGGAGGTTCCAGGCCTTCTTTTCCCTGTTGAAACCCTAAGTTGACAGCAATACACAAAGTAACTGTCTTTTTAAAAAATTTAATACTGTTTATTTAACTTGGAAAACATTTCTGCATTCTAAACATACAGAAAAATACAACATTGCAAATTGTGTTTAAGTACAGAAGCTTCTTGAACCTTCTCTGACTCTTTGCCAATGAAGAGTTCTACATTTTGGAACTAAACGGTTTAGCACTTAACTAAAAAAGCAAAACAGTAATGAATCCAAACACTGCTCATGCCGGCTGACCCTCTCAGTCCCCAGCTAAGATGGGACAGCAGGATGCTAGGTCACTATATGCAGAAGCTAACTGAATGCCTGCACGGCGACAGCAGCAACAGATCTAAGGTCCCTTCTCAGTGGCATGTGCCCTATGGCCTCAGCGCCAGGCAGGAAGCATCGAGTGTTTGCCTGGGTTACTTTGTTGTTTTTACAAACTCTAGATATACACAGTTGGTAACTCAGGGTTTCTAGCCAATGACTATACAGTTCACGCCACCTTACAACTTAGGAATTGAATTCCAGACACATCTCCAAATACCTTTTCATAGCCACAGCAAAGTGCACAGAGGGAGGAGAACACAGGGTGCCTTTTCAGTTTAAAAATGTTTGGAAATATGTACAGCTTTGGTACAATTTCACAGCCTTCTGGACCCCTGCAGCCATGCTGAACAACTGTTGTTAGCTTCTGGAGTACTTGAGAGACTACACGACTGCAATCCAGTTGACATTTAACCTAAGAAATGGTCCGTCACAGCGCTCCCCTACTCTAAGGGATTCACAGGGAGACAAGTGTTTTATTCCTCCTCCTCCTCCTC
>PVJA010047787.1:0-14494 GCA_004027025.1 Myocastor coypus | reverse complement strand
CCGGGTGTGGTGGCGCACGCCTGTAATCCCAGCACTCGGGAGGCTGAGGCAGGAGGATCGGTGTGAGTTCGAGACCAGCGTGGGCTACAAAAGTGAGCTCAAGGCCAGCCTCAACTGCATAGCGAGACTCTATCTCAAAAAGAGAAAAAAAAAATTATGGCCAGCTTAGCCTTCCCTTGGGGTGGGGCTGGGGCAGTATGTGGTGCCAGGGATTGAACTGTGGTCCCTGCAATCCTCTGAGCATGTCTAATCAGCCGCTTTAGACCACTGAGCCATCTCACAGGCCTGTAACTGTGGTTTTTGCATTTCATTCTTCTGCAAAATTCAGAATAATTCACAATAAAGCAGATACATATTATCTTGTTTCACTTACCTAATGATTGGATATCTTTTTCTATTCAAGTAATATTCAGGGAGAATCCACTCCAGCATAAATGCTTGAACATTGTTTATTGCAAGTAAAATGAAAAGACAGTGTTGAGAGAATGTAACTTTAAATCACTCGAATAGCTGCAGGAGACCAAGAGAAAATGATCATGCATATTTCAATAGGAGAAATAATAGCACCTCTCTTGAATATGCATAGAGTCTAAAATATTTTTGTCACATCACGCTATTCAATAATTCAAACTTTGTACATATTATCTATTAAAAAAGTGAGACAAGTATGTCTGCTCAAATATGTGGAGATTTGTGACATTTTATCAGTCTGATCAATATTTGTGCAGCAACACTAAGTCTTCAGTTCAGTCTAATATTATGTAAATTGTACTAAAATAATGTTTAGAGCAAGTGAATGGATTGGGATGGAGAAAGCATACACACCAGTTGAGTTTAGAAGTGTTCCATGCATTAATTCACTTATAACTAACTAGGAAATGTAAATATATGCTGATTAAGTCAGGAATGAAGGTAGCTTGCATTTTGTGATGTTAGCTTATACTGGATCAGTGAATTATTTAAACAAATGAGTAAGGTGTCAAAATAAGCTACTGCAGAGTGCCAGATGGCCCAACTCATCTTCTTCCAGTTAATGATAGTCAGTAACAAGAGAGATTATGAGTAAAATAAATTATGTCCCTTAAAATGGAAACTTACTTAACACAAAAAATAAAGATTTGTTCAGTGTTTAATTTCCCCTGAATATTTTCTGGCAAAAATTAATAATTTTACTCCAGTACACAGCCCCTGTGGTGAGGTTGGCATATGCTCTTATTTAGATGAATTGGTGGAAATTTTGCATTCAAATGTCACATGAATTAATAGCACATGTGAAAATAATAAAGGAGGAGAATTTTAGAGCTTCTTTTTGAAAAATTTCATATTGACTAGAAATTATTATAGTTTTTTAAAATTACAAGTTGGTCCATTCTTCCACTTTGCATCCAGGATAAAAGCCTATGAGTAGTCATAGTAATAAGCAAAGCAATAAAATAATTCTAAGCATAGTAAATTATGATCAAACAGTAAAGTTTTCATGGGATTACAGACAAGAAGGTATTTCTTTTTAATATTGAGGAAGAGAGTTCCATTATACATGTGCCTACTCAGAATATTATTCAGAGTGTGAGATTGTCTCATGATATCTGTACAGAAGGTTATTCTTCCTAGTACAATGCCAAAAATTGATAGTACATTTTGAGGGGGCCCTATTCTCCAGAGAGGCTCACATGTCACATTATAAATAAAAGGTTATTGACTTAAAATTAGATTTAAGATGTTATTTTCTTTTAAATAGACACATAACTTTATGCAGCTGTTCTTTAGGTTCTAGTATCACATCTACTAAAAAAGCTAAATAATATCCATTTCTGTAATTCACAGGTTCATTAAATGTAGCAAAAGTTTCAGTTTGTCAAACAGTAACCTATAACTTCAAGGACATGGCAATAAATTTTAAGCTGTTCTTTTTTAGAAATGAGGTTGTCTTCCTAAAATTTGTTTCAAAGTTTTCAAAATCAGTAATAACTCACTCATTTTAGTGAAGGGGATAAGCAATCAGCTATTTTTAGGTCACTGGAGCAAAGACACAGTTCAGATATAGAACAATAAATAAACAGAGACTTCGACACAGTAAACTTAGATGGTACAGTTGTATGTCAATGGTGCTGGAAGGTCTGGCTGGCTAGATCTAAAACAGAAAAGTCTAATTCCTAGTTAACATACAGCCTTGAATAATTAAAAGTCTAACCATAAGAAGTGAGATAAAAATGGCAAGGAAGAAATTTTAAACCAACAAATTAGGCTAAGGAAAGAAAAACGTTAGGATACTCAAATTCAACATAAAGTGAAACATTAACTAGCAGGATGACCTCATTTTTTTGTTTGTTTGAGTGACAGAAGTTCGAACTCACAACCTTGTACTTGCCCAGCAGGCACTTGTGACACGGAGCTATCTCTTCTGCCGTCATCATGTTTTTAAGCTGGTTATTGGTAGAGATGACTTTTTGAATTTTAAATTTTAATTTACTTAAATTTTAATTTATTCACTTGATACAAGGTTTTGCTACACAGCAGGGACTTGTAATCATCATGTCTAATTTCATTATAGAGTAAATAAAATTATATATTTATATTAAATTTAAATAAAACAAGGGCTTGTTAGATAGCTCAGCAGATTAAAGTACCTGATTAGGTAGACACAGGGACCAGGATTGATCCCTGGCATGCTATGCTGGCCCCACCCCCAGGGTATGCTGAGATGTTCATTGAGACCAGGAGTGGTGGTAAGTGCCTATAATCCCAGAGCTTGAGCGCGACTGAAAATGGGAAGATCACTAAGAGTCCAATCTACACAGTGAGATCTTGCAAAAGCTGTGTTAAATATATATATATATATATATATATATATATATATATATATATATATGTTTATAATTAAGTATATATATATATTTTTAACAATTAAGTTCAATTAAAATAAAAACAAAAATAAGGTATATTTCTACATTTATCAATGTAGTGACCAAAAATTTAAGAATGGCAAAAAAAAAAAAAATTAAAAGAGAAGAAGAGAACTACTTCCATCACTCACTGTTACTGCAAATGGAAATTCTCAGTGGCTGTGATTTCTAATTTCGGAAGTAAACAGATATAATTAATCAAATTATAATTGATTATACTCTGCAAATGTTACCCAATCTGTAGTATATCAGAAACTAAGCATAATATGATTAAAGTTATCTCAGACAATAAGAGTTTTTCTTCTACACACACACACACACACACACACACACTACCTTACATTTTATTAGTTTCTCTATGCCCCAATTGCATATTTTAAATATGAGGATGAGAGCAGAATTTGCCTCATGAAACTAGTCAAAAAATGAAGGGAGTGTAGAGATATATGTAGAAGAAACATGCAACATATATAATTTAAAATCAAATATGGTCTAGGATAGTGGTAACAAGAAGATGATTATGGAATAGATTTATCAGTGTGTAGCTGATACATAGGGCAAAACATTAAGAAGTTAATAAAAATTATGTTAGTGAGCAGATGATATCTTGAATATTTTGAGTAAATATGTTTGATCATAGAAGATATCAGTGACTTTAACTTTGGTATCAGACATGCAAAGATATTCACAAGCATCACCTCATCACTGCAGGAAAAATAATTAACAACCTGAAAACTAGTAACTATTAGAAAGCAGTTGTAATGAGTCAAGCTTTTATCTTAGAATTGGACAATAAATAGAAAATAAGAATCCAGAATCCCAGCAGAATCACCTCTTCAGTGGAGCCGCTATTGCTAATATTCAAAATCTTCATAGAGTTCTTGAAATCCCATAGTAAGTATACAAACACAGTAAATCTCCAGTGTATGAATACTGGAGGTGTGAACTTTCACAGATCTGAAAGCATTTCACAATTGGAACATTGATAAATGTGGAAAAGAGCAAAAGTACTATGTGTGTCTACCTTACTATTTTAAGGTAATGAAAAATATTAAAAGAGTTTAATGACAGCAATTTTCTCTGTGTTTGGGTTTTTGTGCTTTAACTGTACCTTTGTGTCAAGAATAAGACCCACTTTGCCAGACTCACAAAGGAATCCAACTGTGAATATTCCCTTACGGTGAGACTTCATTGTCCTATGAAACAATCTATATGAAAGCAAACATATTTTAAAATTCTTGTAACCATATGTCATCAGAGAATTTCAAAGTACAATAGTGAAATACAGCTGTGTATCTAATAGAATGGCTGACACCAAGCCTTGGTGAGAATTCAGAGCAGCAGGTTCCCAAGCATTGCTGATAGGAGTGTAATATGGCACAGCTACTCTAAAACATAGGAGTTACTCAATATTATGGCTGGTGTCTGGATGTCCCCTTGAAGCCTCGTGCAGTGGAGTCTTTCAGAGATGACTGAATCTACTACATGACACTAAGCTTGATTCATGGTGTGACACCCGGCACCAAGATTAAAAGTGTGAATGCTACATGTGCTAAGAATCCTGGAGAAGATAAAAGGATCAGAGAGATGATACTAAGGTCTTTTATTGTTTCCGTGTTTTCTACTTGCGATGAATTTGTTCTACTACATGATGCCCATCTGCCAAGCTATGCTGCCTCAGAGCCAGCTAATTATGGACTGAAAACTCTACCAACTGTGAGGTAAATAAATCTTTCCCTTTCTTAACTTTGAGCATCATTATTTTGTCTTAGCAGTGAGAGTAAAGTAACTAAGACATTCAACATCCTCTTATAATTCAATGACAATATGAATTTTGATATTATTCTCAAATGATCTTTTATTTTAAAGAGGATAAAAAATTTATAGACGTTTGAAATAAGATTATAGGGCATTAACAATGGTTATTATGTTGCATACTGTGATCTTCAAAATAATTGTTCAGATTATTACAGACATGCACATTAGATCAAACAATATAAACAGTGGCTGTCCCTTTCAATGAACTAATAAAAATTAGTAGTACAATTATCTTTACTATCATATATAATAAATAAGGTAATATATGATTGCATTATAGTATATAATATATACTATAATTATACAATATAATATATATAACAATACACTATATAGTTATATAGTTATATAGTTATGTATATATAATATTTCCCCTTTCCTTCGTTTCTCCTTTCTCCCAAACCAATTGTTCTTTCCTTTTGAGAAGTTTCTTTTTCTCTCATAATGTATAGCATACCATTTGAATCTTATTTATTCATTCACTTTCTTACACTATGGAGACATTGAGATGTTTATTCGTGGTGAATTGTGTTTTATTTAACTTGTAAGTATGGACTCTAATTGCATTCATTTACCTATAAAAGTCTCAAATTTTTCTTACTTTATAGATGAATAGTACTCTACTGTATAAAAAGTGCCATGTACTTTAAGTGTTCCTAGGCTGATGGGCATTTGGGTTGTTTCCAGGGCTTAGCTCTGGCAAATTGTGCTGTTATACACATCTAAGAACATATATCTCTGTGATGTGATATTTGCAGTTCTTCTGGAAAAATACCAGGAGTGGAAACCTCATTTGAATGAGACTTCTAGTCCTAGATTTTTTGAGGTATTGTCACACGGCTTTGCAGAGCTGTTGTGCCAGTTTATTCTCTCACCAGTAGCGTGGAAGTGTTTGGAGTAAATGGTCACTGAGAGAGAAATTAAGGAAAGTAACCCCTTCACAGTAACATCCAGAATGAAATGCTTTGGCATCAACAAAGCAAAAGAAGTAAGAGATCTTTATACCCCGAATGGTGCAGTACTCTGAAAAAGAAATCCAAGAGGATTTCTGAAAATAGAAATATATTCCTTGCTCATGAACAGGAAGAACAAATATTGTGAAAATGATCAGATTTCCAAAAGGAGGCAGTGTTAATACCTATTATTAATTGAAAGGACCACATCTAGAAAAGCTACAAATACTGCAGAAATAACTCTGTGTTATTTTATAAGAAAATAGCATAATACCCAAAGAAGTTCAATGGTTAGATGGGTTTGTAGGAAAAAGAAGCAGGCATAAACTGGTGGAGTAAATTCAAGACAGTGAAACTACCTGATATTTTGTACTAGTTATAACCCATTAGACTATACAATTCAGATTCCATCAAGTACACCTTGAATTTTACTGAATAATACTGAATTAATGAACCCCTGATGTTGGTGGGTGGGAAAAATTGTCTGAGTTGTATTCCTCCGTTCCTCCATTGTTCAAAACAGCTCAGTTGTGGTCGCACTCTGCACTGGAGAGGGGCAGGACCTGGAGACCAACTGGAGTGATAGCAACATAGTAGAGGCCTGGCTAATGTGCAAAGGACAGCAAGGCAGGACTAGAGGCATAGAAATGTCTGATTCAACAATTACAACATGAGCCAACACGTGTTAAGTTAGGAGAATCAATGTTATGCTTGGGGACAAAGTCATGAGGAAGACAAGAAGATTGGTAGGGCTATGCTTCTCTTTTCTTGGGTAGTACTCCAGCTAAACAAAAATAATCCCACTCCCTAAATCCAGAGATAAAAGGAGACTAAAGCCAACACAAAGCAACCTGCCTACTTGACCAGAGTAGATATTTCTCATATCTGATTTAAACCTACCACAGAATTTTATGCACTAGAGAAATTTCAATATTTTCTTCTTACTCTCTGATTGGTTTCCTTTTTTGTATTCAGCTAGAGTCCTGTTTTGTTTTGCTTTTGTTTGTTTCTCTGGTTTGTTTGATTTCCCTTTGATTTTTCATTTTCTCTCTGTTTTGTTTTTCTTTCTGCATGTTGCTGTTATTTCAGTGCGTGAAGATATTTTTGTTTGCTGTCTTTTCCTCGCCTTCTCTTCTTTTTGCTTTTCTCTGTTCTGCTCTTTCTTACTCATGGTTTAGATCATTAAAATTTCGGTTTGCTTTATTTTACTCATCCTCTTTATATCTCTTGCCAAAATCTTGCTTGAATTTATGATATTTTCATGTGAGTAAATATTATCTCCTTGTTCAAGTCAAAACTTCTAGGACTTCTCTACCAATCCTATCATATATCCCACAATTATCCAAAAACCTGGATAATCATCTTACGTCCAACTGTTTTGCCCCTACTATATTTAATATCATTTATCTCCGCAGCCTACTTTCATTCTCCTGAACATCCCCACACAACAAATGAGCAAAATCATCCTACTAAGGGGAAACCACTGCATATAAACTCTTGGTATAATCTGAATTATATTATACATTTTCAGACTTTCCTATGGTTACATATATCAGGCTAACTGTTACCATAACTTGTGAGAAGTCAAATTGAACTTTCATCTATTATTACTGAAAACTAAACTAATTTAGCCAGGATGCCATATATGCTTTAACCATCCCCCTTCCATATGACTGAAAAGGTCATGACCATTACCATTTCCAGTACCAAAGGAATGGGCCCTAAGTCACATATATAACAATGTCTCACTCTTAGAATACCTTCAGACAGGTATACTATCAGGTTTTTGAGATAGATATAAAAAACAAGAAACACCTACATCTTGAAGATATCTGGAGAATCAGCAATGTCCTTTGATAATTTCGACAGCAGTAATGAGGCTATCTGACATAAGAGATATGCAAGTATCAACACAGAAAACAAAATAAAATAGAAAATGATAAAATGAAGACACAAAATGCAATCCCAAGTGCCCTGCCTATCCAATGAAAGTCCAGATCACACAGAGATAGATGGCATCAGAAATCAACAAATGGAAGTGAAAATAAATGAAAAACACCATAGAAAAAAATATCTAGGGTACAAAAAGAAATAGATAAACAACAACATATTAAAACAGGTATAGATAAAGAAACGAGGGAGCTCAGTAAAATGAAAGAAACCAAGGACCCAGACATAGCCTAGAAAGGGAATCAATGAAACAGATACAGTCAAAAATCTAGGAGATTAAAGCTCCACTGAAAGCATACCCAACAGTGAATAAAAGAGAGCCTAAAATACCAGATGGAGAAGTCAGGAACATAGTATTTAAGAAAAGAAATGTATCTTAAAAATAGCAAGATACCATGAGAAATCTGTGCATCTATGACAGGATAAAACAAAGAAGAGCAACGCAAGGTTGAATAGAATCAGTGAAAAAACTGGAGACAATACAAATGACATTTAAAAATCTTCACAGAAACAATGGTAGAAAACTTCCCAAATAAAGATAAAGATAAAGATAAAGATAAAGAAGTTCACAAAAGGCAATGTGTACAACTCCAAATAGCTGTGATCAAAGTAAAACTATACCCAGTCCCATAATAATCAGAATTCCAGATATTCATCACAAGAATAAATATTTAAAAGCATCTAGAAAAAATCCACTATGTCATTAATTAAAGCCTATCAGAATCACAGCAGACTATGCAACATAAAAGCTCAAGGAAAAGGTGGAGTTAGGTAATTCAGCCCTAAAGGAAAACAAACTTCAAATCAAATTGATGGGCTGGCCAAATCACTCAATAAATTAAAATGCCTGCAAGTATGCTCAGGTGCAAGGAGTTTAATCCCAGTCCTGCCATGTTGGCCTTGCCCCCAGGGCGAGCTGACACATAATTGAGAATGGATGTGCTGATGCACAACTGTAATCCAAGTTCCTGGGAGGCTGTAAACAGGTGGATTACTACATGTCTGATCTAGTAGGGAGACTCTGAACACCTTGTAGATCCTGTCCTAATATACAAAAAACAAAAACAAAACCAACAAAAAACAAATTGATAGAATAAGATAGATATGTTCATCTTTCAAAAAAAGTAATTTGCATGACATACTTGCATTACAAAGAACAACTGAAGAAATTTATGACCACAAAACTAACACTGCAGTATTCTCTTAAGAACACATTCAAAAGAAATACCAGAAAAAAGTAAAGAAATAACAGAAACCACAAACATATGAATACCTATATGAAAAAGCCGCTAGACAGTGCAATTAGTTAAGCAGAGGAGAAAGGGAAAAACAACAAGAATTCAACATAAAAAGATAATCCATTACATATGTTATAACTATCAATGCAAATAATGTCAACTCATCAATCAAAATAAAGAGACTGCAGAACGGATCACAAAGCAAGAGTCAACAATATGCTGCATTCAAGCAAAATGCTTTACCCCGCCCCCCCCAAAAAAATTCATAGACTAAAAGTCAAAGGATGGAAAATAATTCTCTGTCTTTAGAACTCAGAAAAAAAGTATGGTCCTATTTTCAGAGGATGCAAACTTTAAGACAAAAGCTGATTAAAAGAGATAAAATTCACCACATACTTGTTAAGGGAAAACTCTAAGAAGTAGTCATTAATAATCACAAACACTGGGCCGGTGAGATGGCTCAGTGGTCTAAAGCATCTGCTTAGGCAAGCTTAGGCAATTGCAGAAACCTTGGTTTGATCCTTGGCACCACATGCTGTGCCAGCCCCGTCTCCAGGGTAGGCTGAGCCATCCATAATAAATAAATAAATAAATAAATAAATAAATAAATAAATAAATAAATAAATAAAAAAAAATCACAGACACTTATTCACCAAGCCTGGTTTATCCAAATATCAAACAAATATTAACAGATACTGAAAACCAAACAAGCACTCACACATTTGCAGTGGATGCCTTAATACCCCATTCTCACAAATACATAGATAAACTAAACAAAAAAAATTGACAGAGAAACATTAGAATTAAAATAAGCCTGTGAAACACTGGATGTGGTGGATATCTACAGAATGTTCCGCCCCCAAGGAGAAGAATACACATTCTTCTCAGCTTAATGTGGAATGTTCTCCAAAGCAGATTATGTATTAGCTGAAAAAATGTTTAAGTATATGTTAAGGAATTGAAACTATCTCATGAATAATATGCAACTATAGGATAACGAAACTGTAAATTGACAACAAAGTAAATCAGAAAAACTATGGTAGTAAATGGAAATTATACAATACCCTTCTGAACAGCCAACAGATAGCAGAGGAAATTAAAGATGAAATTAAACAGTACAGACAATTAAACAGCACTGCCAATGAAATGTACAGAAACTTGTGAGATGCATTCAGCACAGCCCTATGAGAGACATTTACAGTGATTAGCTCGTATACATCAGGAAAACAGATTGAGTTCAAATGAACATCCTAATATTAGACCTCAGACTTACCTACAAAAGGAGAACAAATTAGATTCAAAGCTCACAAGAGGGAGGAAATTACAAAAGTAGGCACAGGTGTACTTCACTGTTGAATCAAGAACCTTCCAGTAAGTTCATCAAGTATTGTACAGTATAAGTCATATTCCAGAGGTGTCTAATGCAAAGATGTCTAACATCTCAACCTTGACCAATAGCTAATATTATGTAAAGTAACATACAGGGATAAAAGTGGTTTCTTGATTATAAGGATGAAGATTGGAGAAGAGACATTTTAGTGAAATTAATGGTATTCATTATATGTGACTAGATGAAGTTACAGACTCTCTCTATCTATAATAACATACATGTAAGTATTTCATAAATCTCCTTAGGATTGAAATCTGACACTTTGACCCATAATACTGTTGGGATGCTGTGCTGTATTGCATCTTGGAATTGATGTTTCCCTTTCTCATTATATGTTCTTGATAAATGTGTACTGGATCTTAATGCTAGGATAATTGTACCTACCTGATGACGCTGTTCTCAGCACCTAAAAGGATAGAGGGTTGTGACAATTCCATATATAGTCCCAGTTGCACACACAGCTCTGTACCGTTTGCTTATAGATATTTCTTTAGTGAATATTTGCATGCAAATTTGCATGTAATTTTATTATAACTACATAGCGAAGTTATGAAGAAATAGAGTTGAAATTAAATGGAAAACTGTAATAAGATAAACTGCAATATCAAGAGTAATGTGAATGGGATATTCTTTCGAATTGGTGCAGCACCTCTGGAGGGATGTAGTAAAATAAGTTTCAGAGTTGAGGGGAAACTGAAATGAAAGATAATACAATGTAACTAGCAAAAATGTCTATCTTTTCAGGGGGTGCACTGTAGTGAGTAGTTTTGGGAATCCTGGATGCTCACTGCATTCCTTCTGATAAGGAATGACTTATTTCCTCTGATAGGCAGGTATGCATCTGAACACAGCTTTGCCCTGAGCTAGGATGCCTTCCCTCTGTAGGGGATGCCCATGTGCCTTGGAGAACTGCATGGGTATAGCAGCTGGGATTTTCTCATAACTTCTGGTAATAATCTAGAAATCAAATGCACATTGCCAGATGCCAAAATGTATATTTCTTAACTGCCATGGTAATTTTTCCTTTCTTATAGTGATCAAAGTAGGCCCATATACAACTCAACCTGAAATGATAGGAAGAAGAGGGACCGTGTTTTTACATTTTATTTTCTGCCCCTTTCTCCTCCCTCTAACTTCTGCTTGTCTCTTTTTCATTGTAAAAGATCTGTCTCTTAACTTATTATCTATCTTTTGTTTGGATATTTATTGGTATTTGGGTTTTTCATATAAGATAAATCATGTAATATTTAAGCTTGTGTCTTATGTATTTCACTTAATGCTATTGTCTCAGAATGCATCCATTTCCCTACAACAAATTCAGTTTTATTTTTCTTTATCATAGAACAGCACTCCATTGTATGTAAGACTACATTTTTTTTTCATCAATTCATCTGTGGATGGACATATAGGCCACTTTTTAATACATTGTTCATAGAATAGCTTTTAAAAGAACATATCAAAGATATAGGAGAAGAACTAAGTAAAAGGTTTAAAAGCCTTAATATATTTGTCTTTTAATGATATTATTTTTTAAAATTTTTAAATTTTTATTATTTTTAATAAGAAATAACAATATGATAGTGTCGAAACACGTTAGTAGTATATTTGCAATAATTGCCACATTGCATAGTGTTGTCTTCATAATAGTTACACAGAGTACAGGGTGTAGACATGAATTTTCTGACTGATATTGGTAAGGAAAGAGATAAGAAAAAGAGAAAAAAAAAGAAGAAAAAAATTTCTTCTCTTTGAGCTGAGAGGAAGTAGTTGTATACACAGTCCAGTGTTCCTTATTTTCATTGGGTTACTGGTGAAACTGGCAATGTTGGAGGTTGTTGATTTAAGCCTCTTACAGGTCATCATACTAATATAGGTCTGTGTTTTATGCTGCATAATTAAGCTTTTCTGCTGGGTGATCAAGGGCAAGTTAAAGCAAGACCTGTATAACAAAACATTCATCTTGTGTATCTTCTAAAGTCAAATCCCCTCAGGATTAACTTTGGAACCATCTACAGTACTTTGTAGAACTGTTGTCAGTGTCAGCCCTCAGGATGAATCATGGCCTTTGCTTGATGATTTCGTTTTCTGTGAAAGCCTGAGAAAGTATTTTTTTTTCTCTAGGTGACCCTCCTTAGGCACACTGTACTTCATTTATCCCTTTCCTCTGTGGCCCCATAATCTTCTTGCCCAGAAAATTTGGGACACCACTGAGTTATGGGATGTTACTGCACAAGTGCTCTTTTGTGCTGGGTCCTCACTGACCTTGAAGGGCTAGGGCCAAAATGTTGGCTACCTTTGTAGCCCTTCTTTTTCTCCAACTTTTTATCTGTTAACTTATGTTCTCAACCCTCCAGCAGAGAAGCTTCATGATAATATTACTCTATAACATAAGTAATTGCTCTTTATATCACTATCTTTCTGAATATCAAACATCTTAGACTTACATAGAAATTGGTATTTTCTGTCAATCATCAATATACTAATAAATCTCTATAGAATGTGATAAAAACAGTTACACATTTTACTCAGAACTTTAGAAATCCAAGGATGTACAAAATTATACTCTGTCAACCCTGTGACATTTTGCCTAGTCTCATACTCGCAATCAACACCCCCTCCTTTTTTTTTTTGTTCGTCAACCATGTACTTCAGAGAGAGTATAGCAGTAACTGAGTTTACATTAGAAGCAGTACACTTCTAATAGACCAGAATGACAGGCATCCCAAGCATATTTTTAGCGTTGCTCATATGCATCACTAGTATGAAAAATACTTTAAAGTTCTTAGGACCAATATCTGATTCATCCTGTGTACATCAGTGCATGGTTTTCTTCCCGCTATGCTTCCTCTCTTTTTTGCTTCCAGTCACTTTGTTGTTTAATCCTTAAGTCTTTGATTGTCATTCAGCTGTGTTATGCCCTTCCATTTTTATTTCTTCTTCAGAGTTCTTACACTAGGGAGACTATAAGATATTTACACATGAAGGCCTGGTTTATTTCATTTCGGAATATATATTCAATGTACATGCATTTATATATGAAGTCTTCCAGTTTATCATTCTTTATAGCTGAGCAATACTCCATTTTATGAAAATACTACCTCTCTTTCGACCATTCTTCAAAAGATGGACATTTTGGTTGTTTCCAAGATTTGGCTACTACAAATTGGGCTGCTATAAACATAGGTGCACAGATATCGCTATGGTATGATGTCTTCAGTTCTTCCGGGAAAATTCCCAGTAGGGGGATAGCTGGATTGAATGGGATTTCCAGTTCTAGTTTTGTTAGGATCCTCCACACTGCTTTCCATAATGGTTGCACCAATCTGCATTCCCACCAGCAGTGTAGAAGGGTTCCTTTTTTCCCACAGCCTCACCAACATTTGTTGTTAGCTGATTTATTTATGATAGCCATTCTTTCTGGAGTGAGATAGTATCTAAGTGTTGTTTTAATTTGCATTTCACGGATAGCTAGCGATGTGGAGCATTTCTTCATGTTGAATTTCTTTCTCTGAGAACTGTGTGTTCATCTCAGATGCTCATTTCTGTATTGGATCTTTGAATTTTGGAACCCTAATGGTTTTTGGTTCTTTGTAAATTCTAGTTAGAATACCTTTGTCTGAATACTAATTAGTTAAAATCTTTTCAAAATTTGTGGGTTGTCTTTCCATTCTTTTGGTAATTTCTTTTGATATGCAAAAACTTCTTAGCCTGAGGATGTCTCATTCGTTGATTCTTTCAAGTGTTAAACGTGCATTTTGATTTCTGTCTATGAACTTTTTGCCTACTCTGATATCTTGAAGATTTCCTCCCACTTTCTCTTTCAGGAGATTTAATGTTTCTCTTTTAATATTTACATATTTAATCCATTGTGACTTTAGTTTCTTGCATGGTGATAGACTTGGGTCAAGTTTTAGTTTTCTGCATATACAGAGCCAGTTTTTCTAGCACCATTTGTTAGATTCTATCTTTCTTCCAGTAAGCATGTTTGGCCTCTTTGTTGAAGATAAGGTGGCTGAGTGTGTTTGTATTTGTTTCTGAATCCTCTAATCTATTCCATTGATCTTCAGGTGTATTCTTTTGCCAATACCATGCTGATTTTATTACTATAGCTTTGTAGTGTAACTTTAGGTCAGGAATTGTAATGCCTCCTGCCGAACATTTGCTGCCCAGAATTGTCTTTGAAATTCTGTTTTTTTTTTTTTTTTTTTTTTTTTTTTTTTTTTTTTTTTTTTTTTTTTTTTT
>PVJA010047786.1:0-14503 GCA_004027025.1 Myocastor coypus | reverse complement strand
TGCTGCTGGCCACATGAACTTCCAGGCACTCAGAGTGAGCCATAAAGCCCCTCGCACCAAGAGGGCAGACATATCCCAACCATGCTACTCCAGCGACTTTCTCCAAAATGCTCCCAGCTGAGGTTTTTGGTTTTTTTTTTTTTTTTTTTTTTTATCGAACACCTTCTAAGGAGATGGGTTTTTTAAAGTCACTTTACACCAGGCATGGTGGCACACGCCTGTAATCCCAGCACTTAGGAGGCTGAGGCAGGAGGATCGATGTGAGTTCAAGACCAGCTTGGGCTACAAAAGTGAGCTCAAGGCCAGCCTGAACTGCATAGCAAGACCCTGTCTCGAAAAGACAAAAAAAAAAAAAAAAAACACTTTGCTGTTTGATCTCCATCATACCTTCATGGTTCAGCTGAAACCTCCTTCTATCATCCTATTATTCTGACTATTGTTAGCAACTGAGTGAGACTCAGCTACTGTGGATGAGTGCATATACATGATCCAGGCCCCACATGCACCTGGAGATGCTGCACGGCAACCCTGATAGCCAACTAGTACGGAGGAGGTGAATCAAACTGATAGTTGCTATAGTTCCTGAGTCTCCATTTAAGAGTATCTGCTTCTGAGGGGCCTATCTTGAAGACCGCCACAGCCATCCCTACTCATGGCGAAGCACTGATGTTAGACCACGCAGAAGACTGCCTGCTCTGGAACCCATACCTTAGATGGTTCTTGTCTGGGCCTTCGCTCTCTATAGTCCTGCTCCCCGGTGAGGAATTCACAGTCTAGCAGGACATGCCCAGCCATGCACGATCCTTCTAGAACACGTTCTGGGTATTCAGGACTAGAATTCCTGAGCTTCCTGTCAGGCCTGAATGAGCTTCTTCCCTGGTCGTTATGGATCACCACTAAGTGCACTGCAGGCTTGAGAGAGGGTCAGTGGTGACTGTGGTGAGAGGTAACTAGAGAACGTAGTTAGGGACCAGAGTGCCTATGAGCTTGCACATAAGACTCCTCATAGAGCAGGGTGTGAAGAGAGTAAGTGTGGGTAATAAGTTGAGGGCCAGCTTACCCTAAGCTTCTACAGTGCGCATAGTTGTGGGGAATCTGAGAATTCTCAGTTTAAACTCAGTCTGCTAGGTTAATACACAAGTATATCTGCTAACATAGGATGAAAAAAATATATATTTTACTTTACTTTTTTAGCTTAATTTAACAAACATACACACGTGTAATTTGCAGACCTCCATTTATACCCTTGCCCTGGGCTCCTCAATGTTAGGCTCAGCCCATCTCTGAGAGTGCCTTTCTCTCTTTGCATTTATTTTATGCTTAATTTATTCCCATGCCATAAGTTTTGTTTCTTCAGTTTCTTCTGGGATATCTTTTCCTTCTGTGCAACCTCCTCCTCTGGCTTAGGAACAATTTGTTCCTTTTTGGTAAGGATCATCTCAGTATGGCAGGGTGAGCTCATGTATGGGTTAATCCGGCCATGAGCTCTGTAAGTACGGTGGCGCATCTTGGATGTTTTGTTTACCTGGATATGTTCAATAACCAGAGAATCCACATCTAAACCTGTAAGTTCAGCATTACTCTACATTTTTAAGCATGTGCACCAAAAATTCAGCACTCTTTTTGGGCCACCAACCCTGTGTCCAGCCGCACTGTTTGGCCTGGGCATACCTACCACCTCCACCATTGCAATGCCAGAATGGCACACACTGCTTCTTTAATGTGACATCCTTAAGACAGTTGGTGGTCTTTCAGATATGCTGGTCTTTCAGATATGCTTACCCTTGATCGCCTGGGAAGTTTCATGGGTGTTCTTAAAGTGAACACAAATACTGGAGCCTCTTGATTCCCATGATTTTGTGGGGTTTTCTAGGTCAAGACCTGTGACCATTTTCATAGGTCACCTCAGACTGTTCACAGGAAGAGGAAGAGCGATGGTTTCTAAGAGTGCCTTTCTTTTGGTCCCTGTTGTTCTGATCACAGAAGAACGGCATTTATGGAACACCTCTGTCTCTAAGTAACTTGGCAGACAGGATTTTGAAAGCAAAAACCAGCACAGGGTTATACTAAATGTCATCTCCTTTCACATTTGTAAGGGTATTTGTAAAGCATGAAACAGGTGTGCCTTTGAGGTTGGGGGTGGCTCTAACTGGACAGAGATGTTAACGAATCCAGCAGCATGATTTGGAATAAGGGACAAGCAGAGAGTGGGCTGAGCAGGGACTGAAGATTTACTACTTAACATGTGCTCTTAATTAAACAAAACTGTTCTCTTTGACATATGACCCACTAGAACATTCTAAATGGAAGCCTTAGATATCATCTATTCCAATGGTTTCCAAGCCCTTTTATATCAGCAAAATGAAAGAGATTTATCAAAAAGAAATAAATTCCTCAGACCATTTAAGTCATTATTGATTTTGGAAAATATTTCATTATTTATAGATATTCCTGAAGTGCTTCCTTGGAGGTCTGGGTTCTCCAAAGCAGAGATTAAAAATCAGTAACCCAGTACTGTAGGGGTATCACTGAAGTCTGGCCAGCACTGAGCTTCCTCTTTTCTACTTACAGTTTTCCCACTACTCAGGGCTCAGTCTGCATGGTCTGGATAGAGAAAGACTCCCTATCTCCCTGCTCCCAGCTAACAGAGGTCATATGGACCTGACCTGGCCAATCAGCACATTCTATCCCCAGCCACAGAGAAAGAAGGTGACAAAGTAGGCCCACGTTATAAACAAAATATATATTTGTAAATAATATGTAGAGTATAGACATTTTAAAATATATATTTCAAATAAAAACGTAGGGCCCCGTCAGAGACCTGCTAGAGCGATAGCCAGAGCACTTTCTCTGCATTAGTAAGTCTTCTATGAGAGCTGGATTTCTGATGGCATGTGGGAGGAGCCCTCTGGGTCCCTTCTCCATGCAGCCAGAGCCACCAGAGTGTCTTGCTCACATGAACCAATACAATTTCATTTCATAGCCAGGTTGGTTGGACTAGTGAAAGATGCCACTAAGAGAGCCCTGATTGGTCCAAAAACTCACACATTTTATACATGAAAATGCTAAATGAGAGCAGACAAGCACTACCCAAGGCTTCCAGGAGCTCAGTCAGGAGCCAGACTAGCATCTAGCTCTCCAGAAATGAACACTTTTGTATTTTTAACTTCTTCATAGCCTTTTTATTTTGACTGTGAGTAAGAATTCTAGGTAAGAAAGAGACAATGGTAAGAAGCATCTTGGAACAGCGAAATCTAGCAAGCACACACTCAGAGGAGGACCAGCTTTCTGCAAAAGTGGGGTATTTGGGTGTCATCTGAGAGTCTGAGAAAATCACTTTGTCTGAATCACTTTCTTCTACCTCCTTTGAGGCTTGAACTCCATAAAATTATATTTTGCCTAAATTAAACATTTTCTTCTTCAGATGTTTCTTTTAAAATTCAGCCTTTCTGGGCAAGAGTGACATCCTATAACCCTAACTCCATTAGGGGAATTAGTTGACCAATCCTTTTCTTCAGAACAGAGCATCCCAGGAAAGCTTGAGACCTTGCACAGAGGAGGAGGGGACGTGCCACAGCAGATACTTAAAGAGCTCTGATGGAGAAGTCAGAGACACCGGGGGTAAGAGAGAAGCTCTGTGAGTAACTGCCTTATTGCACTGCAGCTAATCCCAAAGTAGCAGTGAGACATGAGGGAACACAGAGGTGCCTGCTTCAGCCTCTGTTCCAGCCAGCTGCCGCTTGGATAATGCCAGGCATCTCATCTAATTTTTCTGAGCCTCTGCCCTATCACCCATCAGCCAAGTCATTTTTTCCCATGGTGGAGACACAATACCTCTCACCTGCCACTTAAAGAAGGAAAGGTTTATGTTGGCTCACATTTCAGTTGTCTCAAACTTTTGCATGGTTTGCTGGCTCCAAGGGAGGGGTCCATGGCAGAGGGGCAGAGCAGAGAAGAACTGCTCACACTACTATCATGAAAGGAGGAATGCAAGGGAGATGGACCCTTCCGGGCCACACCCACTCTGACCCACCCCCTCCCACCAAGCTCTGCTTCCTATGGCACACTGAGCTTAAACTCATCAGCAGATTCATCCACTCATTTGTATCACTGATCAGAACAAGTTGTGAGGCTTTGGGGGGGACATCTAGGTATAAGCCATTGCTCCTGTAAACTAAAAAGCACAAATATCCACATTTCAATGAGGATGAAATAAACTCAGAAATAAGTACTTGGCAGCCACTGCTTAATAAATGAGTTCCCTTTGCTCAAAAGAAAAAAAAAAAAAAAAAAAAAAAAACCATTGTTGTGAATCATTCCCAGAGTTCTGACTCTTCTATTATGCAATAGACAATGAGCACAGGAGGAAGGATCTGCCTCCCTAAGTGGGAACGACTACACCTGCTGGAAGCAGTCGGACTAAGAAAGGGGAAAAGAAAAAAAAAAGTAATGCGGACTTTCCACAATGAGCTTCAGCTTTGATCACCTCCTGGCTCGGTCCACCCAGCAGCTCACGGCTGGGCCGAGCTGGCTGGCCCTCACCACCATTTTACATCAGCACTAGCACATACACATCAGGCACCATGCATTTCTTCAGCCCAGTAAGCAGCAGGTTCTAAATAACAGGCAATATATGAGCCTTGTGCCCAGCATATATGAGTAACTGAGGTTCAGAGAGGCTAAGGAACATGTTGATTGTCGCTCAGAAAATAATAACCTGAGCGGGGCTATAAGCAGACAACCTTATTCTCACACGGAATCTTTTCACTGGCCACCTTGTCTTGGTTGCCTTTTCCAATACTTCAAAAGAGAGAATCTGGAAAGGACTTTTTGTAAACACAGATATTTAAGTCAGAAGTAGGGGCCAGGCTAGATGATGGGAAAGGAAAAACAAACAAAAATAAAACAGGACAACACTAGTTTTGCACGTTTCAAAGCCTTTCATCTTGCTCAAGAGCCCAGCATTGGAGATAAAAGTCTCCCATGCACAATTTCAGGAACCTCCTATGGAAGGCTGAGGTGGTACGTGCCTGTAATCCCAGCAGTATGGAAAGCTAAAACAGGAGTAACACGAGCTGTGAGGCAAGCCTAGGCTACTTAGTGATTTACAATACCCTGTCTCAAAATAAAAACTTTAAAAGGATTCAGGATGTACACAATGCAAAGATCACAGGTTCAGTCCCAGTCTGTTATAGTTTGTGGCTAGATGTCTCCCCAAAGCCTCATGCCACCATGGGGTGGGCTTCCACAGTTTATGGTTCATTCATTGTCCAGTGCTAGGATTACGGGTGTGCTACACACATCCTAAGGTGGGTAGGTAGCTCGCATGCCACATAAAGGAGGGGAGGAGGCTTGCTCCCAGCGGCTACTCCTTATTTGCTCATGCTGCTTTTGCTATTTTTCACAGCCATGAACTGTTGTCCTCTGCCATCTACCACTCTGCCTTGGAGTCAGTTGATTATAGACTAAAACCTCCAGAAACTGTGGACTGAATAAACCTTTCATTTCTTAACACTGGGTGTCAGGTATTTTATCTCAGCAACAAGAGAAAAGTAGCCAAGACACAGTGTCTGTCTGTCTGTCTGTCTGTCTGTCTGCCTGTCTGCCTGCTGCCTGCCCCCCCCCCTCACACACACACACACACACACACACACAAAAGAATGTGACTTGTTACTTCTAGAGGGAAAATGGCATTTGAAAAGAAGTGTTGCTGCTTGGGGAATATCCTGCAGATCATCGTCTTGTATCAGTACCTCTTAGTTCTACATAGGAACCAGGTTGGGCTTTTGGAGGGATAAAGAAGCTAAATGGCGAGGTAAGGCAGGTCCAGCCCTACAGCTGAGACAGAGTCTGAACTAGCAGTGAAGAAACTGCAACATGTTCAAAGATATGTCACTGGAATAATGGAATGCTCTAGCTACAGGCCAGGCTGACCTCCAAAGTATGTGTTTGGGAGTTTGCGGCTAAAGCCCAACTGCTTGAAGAGAGCCAGGCCCACCCGGATGCAAGCAGGGAAGAAGCCCTCCCTACCCCCAGCCCCAGCCCCAGAAGAGAGCCATGTACAAGCCCTGGCCACAAGCCATCTCAGGGAGATGGACAGGGCCTATGGCAGGCCAAGACTGCTCTTGAGAGACACTCTCACAGTAAACTCCAGACAGGCAGCCACAGACCCTGAGCCAACTGGGCTGGCCAAGAGCAGGATACAGGAAGAGCACTAGCTTGCCTTGTAGACAGAAGAAGGACTGATAAAATAGGAGAGAGTTGCACCCAGAGTGCTCTGGAGGGGAAGACCCTGATGCTAATGGGGCCTTCTCTGGATCACTCTTTCTAATGCACCTTGTATCCCACCCGTTATGGTTTATGTCTAGTTGTCCCCCCAAAGCTTCATGTAGTCATTGGGCGGGAACTTCTATAGATTGAGACTTGATCTCTGGGATTATGTGCTTTAATACTGATGGGATTATTGGTCTGACTATGGGTGTAGTTTAGGGCAGATATCCTAAAATAGAGAGCCTGATAGGAATATAAAGAGAGACAGAGAGACAGACTAGAGCTGTTACTCTCTGCTGCCCTGTTTGGTTGGCTGCCTCTGTCACCATTTCGTTGCTGTTCTGCCACCATGAACTGGATGCTCTCTGTCCTGCTCCACTCAGCCTTGGGCCAGCCGAATATGGACTGAAACTTCCATGAACTGTGAGCTAAATAAACCTTTCCTTCCTTCATTTTGAGTGTCGGGTATTTGTTCCAGCAACAAGTAAAAAGTAACTAAGACACGACCTTCTAATTCTCCATAAGATGACCTCACATGAGACTTCCAAGCACCATGCTGCACAGTGAGGGGACTCATCTTAGGAAGCACTTTTGGTGGCTATTCTAGAATTACAGAAATTTATGAAGGTCTTTGGCCTTGGTAGCCTCCAAGTAAAGCAGATTTGTTAGAGGTGACCACAGGGGTCAGTGACCTTTACATAGTCAGGGCCATGACTAAGAATAGCTATGGAGGGGTCACCAGCATGCTGCTCACACTGCTGAGGAGCACTGGCATTGCCCCATCTTTTGCATGGCTCCCATCTGGCACAAAGGCCGCATAATTACATTCACCATAGCCAGCTATGTTAGGGCCAGAAGGATGGATGGGTTATAATACAAGATAGTGAGTCTTAGCTCCTAGGCTCGCTTCTGTCCCTTCTTTGGAGTCTCCAAGGTTTCTGCTCATTACCAACTAGGCCAAGGCCATCAGCCTCCCATGTCACAGGGAGAATGGGGAACTCCCATGAAGGTCCTTCCTGTCTCCCTGTCCCTGACCCACATCAAGGACTAGGGAGGCATCCTTGTTAAGTGACAGAGGGTAGGGCTCTCAGCTCCCATCCCTAGAGCATCAGCCCTCTTATCTTTCTCTCTGCCCAACCACAGCTCCTCTTGTTCTTCCTGCAAGGATTAAAAACTTAAGATGGTCTGGGGCCTCAGCATACACACCAACACACAAGAATGAAGACCAAGAGACATACATTACCATAGCTACTGAGATTTGCTTAGCTCCATTTCCTTCAAATATGCCAATTTTGGGTTGATAAGATAGCCCAGTGGACTAAGTACCTGCTTAGGCAAGCTCAGAGATCGGAGTTCAATCCACATGCTGTGTCAGCCCCACCCCCAGGTGCACTGAGCCAGCTACCAAGGCGTGACAACACATGCCTGTAACCCCAGGGCTGGGGAGCCTGAAAACAGGAGAATCACTGTGAATCCAAGCTGCATAAATTAAATATATATATATAATATATGTATATGTATATATATATACATATATTATATATATATAAATTTCACATGTACGCAGGCACACTCTCACTTCACTCACATTGGATTGTTAACCAGCTAGCCTCAGCAGCTTCGCTGGGGTCAGAAAAGGGTGATGGAGGGTGGGAGGTCCAATTCCATAAGGGGCTATCCTTGTACCTTTCCCTGGCTTCCTCCCCAGGACTCCATCCTTCTCCCAACAGCACACAGTCTGGGCTCCTCTTCACTATCCTGTTCAATCAGCCATAGTGATTTCTTACCCTCCTCACCTTAGGCAGCTTTCCTTCTTTAAATGGTCCCCCCCCTACATATTTCATCTTTCCAATTCTCCAGTCCTACCCAATCTGTAAGCCAAGTCCTAGCCACCAGTGAGGCATTCACAGGCCCTGAGATACTGGCTTTCTGGGAACAAACTTGTATTTTAGGAAGAGTGATCACCCTTGCTTGCAGATAAGCCCAAAGCCCAAGGTTTCCCAAGTAAGAATCTCATCTTATCCAGGAGATAGCAAAAATCTCAAGGTCCAAGAACAGAACTGTGACCTCCTTCTCTTCCTCTTCTTCCTCTTCCTCCTCCTCCTCCTGTGACCCCAGCTGGGCACTCAGATCAGCTCTGCTGAGAGTTGCTGCCCTTTATTCATTCTATTCTCACTTGGGACTTCCCAGTTTAAAGGTACCCACTCTAGCCTCAGACATACACAGGTACAAATTCCCATCCATTTAGAACAACGTAGCTTGGGCAATCTCTTTAACATTTACTGATCTCGGTTTCCTTGTGTAAAAATAAAGCAATAGGGCCCGGAGAGATGGCTCAGTGGTCTAAAGCCCCTGCTTTGGGGGTGGCTGCAGGGACCACGGTTCAATTCCCGGGCACCACATGCTGCGCCAGCCCTGCCATCAGGGCAGGCTGAGCCAGCCATGAAAATAAATAAATAAACAGAAGTTCTGAAACAAGAAAAAAATATAATAAAATAAAATTATTTAAAAAAAATAAAAAATAAAAAAATAAAGCAATAGTCCCTCTTGTAGAGCTAAAAACAACAGTATGGATATAAAGTACCCTACACAATTCCTGGTATGCTATGTTTCCAACCCAACATGGTACCCCTTCCCTTGTTCCTGTCATCCCCATGCCCACAGTCCAACAGGATTTGTCAGGATGGACCAGAGTAGAGCAGAGTCAAGAGACACTTAGGACACCTGGATACACACACACATACAAACAAACAAACACACGGCTACATCTAGGTCTCTTCCCCTCATGTGCAGCTCCATGGTCCCCAGACATCTTTTATTAATAAGAAACAGAAGGATAAGCCTCACAGTAATTAATAAATCATCAACAGCATCACTTTTCATCAGATAAGCCCATTAATTGTTTTAATTTCCTTACAAAAAGCCCAGGCCTGAGAGCTTTTCATAGCAAGTTGATTTTAGGAGAAATCTAAGTTCATGAAGGAAAGCAGGGCCCTAGTGGGGTGAGCAGCATTTATTTGCAAAGGAGCTTGGAAAGTGGATGCCCAGCCACACCTCTGTCCTTGGAGAATAAAGGCTGAGTCTCCTCTGAAACCACAACTCATGAGACAAGCTCTGTTGGCAGGGTTCCCCCATGAGAACTCAGACACTCCTATGCCAGAGCTGGCCAAAAGGTATCCTCCCTGATATCAGTACCAAGCTATGTCTGCTGTAGCCATACAAAGAAAAAGGCATATCTGAGATGAGAGGGGCAGAGGTCCTAAATGATCAGGAATGCCTGGCAGGGGCATGGCACAGGACTGAAAGGCACAGGGGCATGCCTATCCACACCTGTGTTCATTTATCCATCCTGAAAATGATCAGGGAGTGCCGACTGTTTGGAGAAAACATGCAGAACAAAAGGAGACAGATTCCTGCTTTCATGGACCTTACATCTGTCACCAACCCTAAGGTCCTGTTCTTTTTCACGGGAGGAAACTACAACAGAGAACAGCTCTCCAAGACATCTTGAGTCAGTGGCAAAACTGGTAAGAGCCTCCTTCTCTGTCCTTTGCAAGTGCCTCCTTCTCTCAAAGGGATGGCAAAGTGACCCAGCTCCCCATAGCTACTACCCAAATTCACACATGCAGAGCTTCTGCCACCTTCTCATGTATCTGCCCTGCACTCTGGCAACAGCAACACCACCTCACTTCAGAGTTAAATTTTTGAACACTGGTCTTTGTGTGCAACGAACACAGTGGACATGAGGCACAACAAAGTGGGGCACATAGAAACTGCCCCCCCCCACAGCTGGTGCACTGATTAGATTGGAAGGCTGAGTTTGAAAAACAGTAACACATGCAGGGGCAGGGGTTCAATCTCTGGTGTGCCATGCCAGACCCACCCCTGGGGAAAGACTCAGACTGGGTGTGGTGGCACGCACTTGCAATCCCAGTGTTTGGGAGGCTGAAAACAGGAGGATAACTATAAGTCCAGTCTATTCAATGAGACCTTGTAGGCCCTGTACTAAGTTCATTAAAATAATAATAATAATAATAATAAAATTTTAAAAAATAATAATAATAATAATAATAACAACAACAACACAAAACAATTAGGAAGAAGAAGCATGCCTTTTTTTTTTTTTTTTTTTTTTTTTTTAGCGGAAACAAGGATTGAACTCAAGCCCTTGCACTTGCCAGGGAAGCGCTTATTCTACTGAGCTATGGCCCCAGCCCTAAAAGCATGCCTTTTTAAAGGACACTGAGAAACTAAAGGTAAAATGCATCCTTGCCAACCAAGGAACCCAGGAAGGCTTTTTGAAGGAGATGATAAGTTAGGAACAAACAGAAAGCAGAATCACACAGGGCCACAAGCACCATTAGGGAGTTAGACTTGTCCTTTGACTTTACTTGTTCTCCCACGTATACTCAGGGTACCCTTGTATTAACTTCTCTTATATATAATTTAAATAGGAAAGGGTTTTAGAGATTCTTAATGTTTAATCTATACAAAAATAAATTCCAGGTGCACAAAAGGCCTAAACATGGAAACAAATACAACTATTGAAATACTAGAGGGAAAAAAAGAGAATATTTACATATGTCTGAGATGAAGAAAACTTTCTGAGCAAAAAATAAGATGCTCCCCCACAAATAAACAGGCAGAACTATGAATTCAGGCTTCAGGATCACCCCATTGGCATGCTAGTCCCTCAGGCCCTAGGTTCATCCTGTAGTCCTAGGATCCAGGCTCACTATCACAGACTCAAGTTCCAGACAGTGCCAGGGCAGTCCCTGCATACTCAGGTCTAGGCCTAACCCACAGATCCAGGTACTGTGCCCACCAACATGACTCAAGCTCCATGCCTGTCCTGAAGGAATAAAACCAACACCAGAAAACCCAGCTAAAAGGCACACCCACAATCTGATTCAATCACCTTGCCACACTGTGTGAGGACTCCATGTTATCTGTTGGCCACTGCTCACAGACCCACCAACAGTCCCATCTAAAATTACTGCACAAAAAAAAAAAAAAAAATCACTGCACAAGCTAACTAGTGAAAGCCTTTCCTTGCTGAAGTAAATCTAATTTGCAAGAAGAGATACCTACATTTTTACCTTCATAGACACTGATGCAAGGCCAAAATAGTAATAAAAGACTTCGAAGATGACACCAATAAATGCAAAAAATATCCCATATTGATAGGTTGGAAGAATATTGTAGAAGTCTTGTCATACTACTCCCAAATATTCTATAGATTCTATACAATCCTTACCAAAACTCCAATGATATTTTTCACAGAAATAAAAAAATACAATAATAAAACTTGTATGAAACCATAATAGACTCAGAATAGCCAAAGAAATTCTAAACAGGATGAATGCTGAAGCATCACATTACTTGATTTCAAAAAGCTATAGTACAAAGCTATAGTAACCACAACAGTACAGTATTACTGAAAAATAAGCACACAGGCAAATGAAGTGAAATACAGGACTATGACGGCTTGAGTTTAGACATCTCCCCAAAACTGGGCTTTTTCAGAGGAGGCTGGAGCTAGAGTGCATGGTTGGTTCATGGTGCAATTAAAGGTACCAGGATTAATGGTGGGTGATTACTAAATCAGTCACTGATTGGTTTGATACCACCATAATCCAAAGAAAAGAGAAAGAATTTTAGAAATAATTTAAAAGGGGCAGGAAAAAGCAGCTAAGATCTCTTGCTTGCTTTGCTACTTTCTACCCACCATAAATTGTTTCTCCTCTGTGATCCCTATACACCATGTTTATCTACCACACCACCCTGCCTTGGAGCCAGCCAATTATGGACTGAAAACTCTATAAACTGTAAGGCAAGTAAACTTTTCCTTCTTTAACTTGTTGGTGTTCAGTATTTTATCACCACAATGAAGAAAGTAACTAACACAAGGACCAAGAAATAAATCCACACATTTATGGTCAACTGATCTTTGGTAAAGGTGTCAAGAACATATAATGGAAAAGAATAGTATCTTCAAGACATAATGTTGGGGAAACCGGAAATTCACATATAGAATAAAGTTAGACCCTTACACTATATACCAAAAAATTAACTCAAAATGGATTAGAGACTTAAACATAAGATGTAAAACTATAACCTTCTTAGGAGAAAATAGAGTGACAGATTCCTGACATTGACCTTGGCAATGATTTTTAGATATGACCCCAAATGCACAGCAGCAAAAGCAAAAGGACCACTGGGACAGCAACACGGTAGAGAGTTCTGCACTGCAAAAGATGTCAACAATGGAGTGAAGAGATAATTTTCAAACTATACATCTGATAAGGAACTAAAACCCAAGATACATAAGAAACTCCCTTAATTGAATGCCCCCCCAAAGCCTAATTTTAAAACGTTCCCAAAGCAAACATAAATGTCTAACAAGTATACGAAAAAAACTAATATTCAAGTAAATGCAAATCAAAAAAATTAAAGAAAAATCACCTCATATCTTTTAGAATGTTGGTTACCAGAAAGATAAAAGGTAACAAATACTGGCAAAGATGTAGACGAAACACTGTAACCCTTGTACATTGTTGGTAGGAATGTCAACTGGGCCAGATCACTTGGGAAAACAGCATGAATGTTCCTCAAAAAATTAAAAATGAAATGTTCATAAAATCCAGTGATCTTAGCCTGTGCCAGTATTCAAAGGAAATAAACTCAGTGGCTTGAAGAGACAGATACATTGTCATGTGTATTTAGCACTATCCACAAAAGCCATAATGTAGAGGCACTCAAGTATCCACTGATAAATGGTCTATTTGGGAGGGATTTTTTGGTACCAGGAATCAAACTCTTGACCTTATGTTTGTCAGGCAGTCGCTGTGCCACTGAGCTACATCCCCAGCCCCTATCCACTGATAAATGGAGATGTGATATTATTCAATATTTAAGAAGGAAATTCTGTCATAGTCACAATAAATCCAGAAGACATCATGCTGTGTGAAATAAGCCAACTACAAAAAGAATCTTACATGACCACACCTATATAGTGAAATTTTTAAAAGCCAACTCTAATGCAAAGTAAAACTGTCTAACCGCAAGGCATAAAACAGAAAGCTACATTAGAATGCTGAGCTGTAAAAGGCTTAAATCAACAGCCTCCAATATTGTCAGTCTACCAATAACCCACTGTGATTATCAAACATTGGATTATGTATGCAACTACCTTCTCTTAGTTCAATAAAAAGAAATTTGGCTGTGCCAATGATTTGAAAAATTATAACATCTATACCTTGTGCTCTGTATAACTAATAGGAGAACAACAATATGCACTGTATCAAATATTGAAATGTATGACTAATGTGTTTTGAAACTGTCACATTGCTATACATTGTTATTATTAAAAGTAACAAAAACTTTAAAAATACAGAAAAAATGTATTGAGAGGCTAGGACTGAGGGAGATATTGGGAGGAGGAAGACGAGAATGCTAGAGATTTAATATACACCACTATGTCTATTTTAATAATACTATAAGGGGAGCTGGGGAGATGGCTCTGAGGTACAAGTGCCTGCTGGGCAAGTGCAAGGTCATGAGTTTGAACCCTGGTCCCACAAAAACAAAAACAAACAAACAAAAAAATAATAATAATACTATAAGAATATAGATGCTAAATGTTCTTACCACCTGAAACATACATAACATGAAGTAATTTATATGGTAATTATTTTAGTTCTGGTAATTTCAGAGTACATACATATATATATATATATATATATATATATATATATATATATATATAAATTTCTTCAGTCATACCTCAATAAAGGTGTAAAGGTGAGGGGAATGAAACTAAGAATAAACATGGATAATTCGCCTTCCAGTCCACGGTCCGGTTCCCAGCCCACCCAAGCCCGTGCACCAGCCGGGTCAGGATCCTTGGTCCGCCTTCCCCTTCCCCCTTCCCCCTTCCCCTCCCCCCCCTTTTTTTTGAACCCCTCCTTTCGAAGCTCCACTACCGAACCCATCATACATCTTGTCTGGCAACCGAGCTGGTCTACGACCCTACCAGGACTCCTCAATTCCAAAGCTCCACCTCCACCTACAGACCACACCCACGGGGCTTCACAGCAGCCAGCAGCCCGAGCTCCAACACGAAGCCGGGAACTACTGTAGGGGAACCAACTTGGAGGCCCCAGACCAAATGCCCACAGACACTTACAGCATAACACCACCAAAGCACAGAGGTCGCTTCCATGGATAATTC
>PVJA010047785.1:0-14525 GCA_004027025.1 Myocastor coypus | reverse complement strand
TCCTTCTTGAGATTTTACTTTTCAGAAACACTCGTTTCCACTGACATCTGACAATTCTTCCCATGCGTTCATCTTGTAAACCTGAATCTATGTGGAGTACTCCAGGTTCATGTTTAAATGACAGTGCCTCAACAAGAGAAAGAAAAATTGTGCTGCATTGTTCCTCCTGTTACCTGAAAACATAATGGGTGAACATTTACTAAATATATTCTGACAAATGTCCAGGTCATGTTTATCAGCTGGAATTCTTTTACTTAATGTGTGGGTATTTTGCATTGTGATACTTAATCAAGACATTAATATGAGTAGAAGGTTGCTGATTTAAGACAAGTTTGAGATCCACTAAAACTAATTGTTGTATGTTTGTCCTTCTGGTGGTTGTGGAAGCTTCATATTTTCTTTGGACATCATTAGACGTCTTAGCTCTTGAAGTACAACTTTAATGCTATATGAATTTTGCCATTTTGCTAACACTGGTATGCTGCGTGCATCCACCATTCCACTGGAATTATTTATTCCATTCATATTAATTTTTGTTACAAACCTAACTGATGGAGGAGCTTCTGGGTATTTAGGTCCACATTCTACTTTCAGGCTATATATTCTGTTTTCATAATTTGTCCTTGGTGGCCCGGTAATCATGCCCGTCCACCTCGTGAGCGTCATGTCTTCATCATCTTCCCGGCCCCAGCTAGCTGTACCATCGCCTACTCCTTTTTGTCCTTCTTCAAGTTCTTCCAACAAGCGAAAATTACGAGGAACTTTAACTCCTGTGGAGACCGCCATCTTCTCCTACAGCCAGACCAAAAAATTTTTTTTAATTTTTATTTTATTTTATTTTTTGTGGCTGGCTCAGCCTGCCCTGGGGGTGGAGCTGGCGCAGCATGTGGTGCCCGGGATAGAACCGCGGTCCCTGTGGTGGCCTAAGCTTCCCTAAGCAGGTGCTTTAGACCACTGAACCATCTCGCCAGCTCTCAAATTTAATAGCATATATATATATATATATATATATATATATATATATTTTTTTTTTTTTTTTTTTTTTTTTTTTTTTTTTTTTTTTTTTTTTTTTTTTTTTTTTTTTTTTTTTTTTTTTTTTTTTTTTTTTTTTTTTTTTTTTTTTTTTTTTTTATTTTTTTTTATTTTTTTTTAGAGTTTTTTATTTTATTTATTTTTTTTTCTTGTTTCAGAACCTTTGTTTGTTTATTCAGTCATTTTTATGGCCGGCTCAGCCTGCCCTAAAGACAGGGCTGGCGCAGCATGTGGTGCTGGGGATCAAACCGTGGTCCCTGCAGCCACCTAAGCTTTCATAAGCAGGCGCTTTAGACCACTGAACCATCCTGCTGGGCCCATTAAATGCCATTTTTAATTTAGGACAGTCTTAAGCAACCACACTTACCTAGGAATCAAAAGAATTTTAAGTCATCTTTTAAAATATCCTGGGCAGGAGCCTGAGGCCCCTGCAGCTGCTCTGCCTGGAAGCCACCCACGCTGGCAGCTGAAAAGCCCTTGAAATGTTTTTTCTTTAATTTTTATTTTGCCAGGCACACGCCTGTAATCCCAGCACTCGGGAGGCTGAGGCAGGAGGATTGGTGCGAGTTCAAGACCAGCCTGGGCTACAAAAGTGAGCTCAAGGCCAGCCTCAACTGCATAGCGAGACCCTGTCTTAAAAAGACCAAAAAAAAAAATTTATTTTTTAGCCCACTATTTTCTTTTAACAATTTAAAAATTTTTAGCAAAAATGAATGACCAGTTGAGCAGTATAAGGATTTGGCATGGTTTAAACAGTGGCTTGGTTGGATAGAATTATAACTTTGCTTTCCTTGTATAAACAGCATTGATTCCACCAAACAAAACCTGGGGACCATGTAGCACTGGGGCTGTCGTTGGCTGATTTTACTCCACAGGTGTGCTGGCCTGGCAGCTAGCAGCAGCTCAATGGTCTTAGCACCTACAAAGGGTTTTCTTGAGCCCACATTACCTCCCAAAGCTTTAAGGAAACTATGGCCCTGTAGCCAAGGCCTCTGTGCATAGCCACCCTGTGTCACCTGTCATTCTGCTGACAATAGGGCCAGACAATGCAATATGAGTTTAATATACATAAAGAGAAAATGATTTCTATTTTTAATATGTTAAGTTTTAATTTGTAAAAGTATAGTAGTAGATATCATAAGTAATATTTCTCCTTCATAATCGCTATCAAAAATTACCAAATGCATAACTACACCTTGGGCAATAACAGTACTCCTTTCTATAGTCGGTGCTATGGTATCTTTTGGAATAGGGCTGAAAACTCCAGTTTTAATTTTGTAAACTCCTTAAGTGGGGAGCAAAATCTGATTTTCCACAGGTATCAGATCTAAAACTGTGCTTCTGCTCCTGGAAGTTGAATGGAAAAGATCTGTGATCCTGGGTTTGATTGAAATTTGGGCTGGCCAGTGGAAACTGTGGGTATTCTATATTGTTTATCTTTGGGCCCCTGGATGATAGGCCCTTTCTCTAGTTTCTCCGAGATTGTAAGGGCTGGCCATGCTTATCAAGTTTGGAGCAGCATTCATTAGCCCAATGTTTACCTTTTCTACCTCTCGGACAAAGTACTAGGACAGTCTTGCTATTTTTATCTCCTTTTTTCTTTTTATCATGCCCTTTTCTACAATCTTTTCTCCTATGACCCATTTTTCCACATTTAAAACATTTGGTGTAAGGCAGCTGCCAATAAATTAGCTTTGTATGACTCTGAGCCAATATCAGAACAAGTCTTAATATACTCTTCCAGTGATACACCCTGTGCCTTTAAGGGACCAGAGCCTTTTGACATTTGATATTTGCATTCTCAAAAGACAAATTTGTAACCATAAATCCCTCAAATCTGGTGCTCTCACTGTTTTGTGTATAACTTCCCTTAATCAGGACACAAAATCTACATAGGGCTCCTCATTAGCTTGGAGAACCTTAGCCAATGACTTTTGAGCAGCCCCTGGCCTCTCCACCTTTTCCCATGCTCTCAAGCAACAAATGCGAGTTTGCACAACAGCCGCATCATCACATTGCGGTTGGGCTTGGACACCAAGCCAGGCCCCTGACCCAGTGAGCTGATCTGACGAAACATTGACTGGGGGATTTTGTCCCTGTTAACTGTTTCTTGAATATCTGCTTCATCTTTCTACCAAGTTCTAAATTGTAAATATTGGCTTGGCTCTAAAATTATATGACACAAGGGCTGGGGAGATAGCTCAGTGGAATAAGTGCCTGCCTGGCAAGTGCAGAGTCCTGAGTTCAATCCCCAGTACAGCAAAAACATAAACATAAACACATTAGCTTGGCCAGCCATGGTGGAACATGGCTATAATCCTGGCACTTGGGAGGCTGAGGCAGGAGGATCCATGCAAGTTCAAGACCAGCCTGGACTATAAAAGGGAGCTCAAGGCCAGCCTGAACTGCACAGCAAGACCCTGTCTCAAAAAGACAAAAAAAAAAAAAAAAAAAAGTTCTCTTTGGTTCAGCAGTCTAAAGTTTCTGCTTAGGAAAGCTTAGGCAACTGCAGGGACAGCGGTTCGATCGCTGGCATGCTGCGTCAGCCCCCCCACCCCAACCACAGGGCAGGCTGAGCAGGCCATAACATAAAAATAAAAAGTAAAAATAAAATTCTATTTACAAATTGTAAATAATAAAAAATAATAATATAAAACTTCCCAATCATGAGGAATTAATCTATATTCATTTGCTAACCCTTATATTAATCCAATCACATAAGCTGAATGCATACTATAGGCTGCAACAGCCTGCTTTAAATCTTTAATAACTGTAAATGCCAGAGGCTGGTGTTCCCATTATACATATCCTTGGGGAAGTTGAGTATTTGGTGGGTATTGTTGAACCACCACAGGAAAAATACCCAATGGGACAGAATAAGCTTCAGGATCTCTCTGTTGTCTCCCTTACATAAGAGCCTGAGAGAGGCTGGGAAGATAGCTCCATGGCACAAGTGCTTGCCTGGCAAATGCAAGGTCATGAGTTTGAACCCCGGTCCTGCCAAAAAAAAAAAAAAGAAAATATTTTTTGTGCCACTGAGCTGTATCCTGGGCTGTTGATCTTGGTATTGATCACATGTACACTTAAGATTCAAGATGTCCCTGTATTTATGTCACTATGGATCTCAAAAGCAAATGGCAAGATCCTCCCTGGTCACATCCTGGCACTGTAGGGGTGGGCATCAATGTGGCATTGTGGCCCCCCAGCTCCTGTGTCTACCCACTGCCTTCCTCACCATCTGCCTGATGCCCAGGGTGAGCCCCAAGCAGCTATGCCAGTGAAGGAGCCACCGTTGAGCCCAGCCACAAAGGACTGGGGAGGGATGTGGGACACAGGCCCCGTCTTGGAATGTAGACTTGGGTCCTGTGGCCGCCTCCAACCTGGTCCTCCAGGAGGAAGTAGGGGAGCCCTGGAAGGAAGTTCTCTGGGTGCCGAGATGGCAGCTCGCATCAGGAAGGAAGGCTGGGTGCATCTGTCAGGTAGGAGCTGCACACACACACACACACACACACACACACACACACACACAGAATCTGCACAGCTGGCTGTAATTCCACCCCTGGGGTCCCTGAAACTCCCCTGCATTCCCACACCTCCTCCTTGCCTCTTTGTGCCCTATGGATGGGGAGGGGCTCTTCTCCAAGCAGAGGGAGGGCTGGGGACCTCTCCACTCCATTCTTGGCTGCCTCAAAGAGAGTGGAGAGGTCCCTACCTCTCTTTGTGTCTCTTACAGGAACACTCGTCACTGGATTCAGGACACACTCAGGTAACCTTATAGGATCTCTACTCAGAGATTCTTTTTTTTTTTTTTTTTTTAATGTATTTAGTGCAGGGTCTGCAGGGTCTCACTACACAGATCAGATTTATAGAGATCCTCTTGTTTTCAGCCCCCCAAGTGCTGGGATTACAGGTGCATACCACCACCCCCAGTTTCAATCACTATCTCAGAATGCCCCAGGGCTGGGGCCTGCACAGCAAGGCAGGCCAGGATCAAACCCTGGTCTATACATCTGCATAAACAGGCGCTTTTATCCACTGAGCTATTAGGCTGGCCCAGAGATTCTATCTGTCTATCTGTCTATCATCTATCTATCTATCTATCTATCTATCTATCTATCTATCTATCTGTCTACCTACATAGCCCTCCACCCATCTATCTATCTCTGTATTTAGGACAGGGTCTACAGGGTGTACAGGGATTGAGCCCTGGTCACTGTGCTCTGCCTAAGCAGGCACTTTAGTCCCCTGAACTATCAGTCTGGCCCCGGCCCAGAGATTCTTAATAGAGTGACATCTGCCAAGCACTTTTTTCCCAAAGTAATATTCACAGGTTTAGGGTTAGGATGCAGATCCCTTGGGTGCAGGCAGTGACAGTGCTTAATGTTCTGCTCTCCATGAAGTTTCCCTGAAGTCCCGAGGCCACCCTGAGTGGCTATCATGCCACAGTCACTTTGGTGTTCTCTCTAGAGCTGGCAAGAAAAGGGGAGCCTGGCCTGTTCAGCTCCCACTGCTTAAGAAGAGCCCCCCCCCCCGCCAGCATTTCACACAGTAGGGATTGCCCCACATAAGCATGGGCTAAGATGCAGGTTGGACGAGGACAAGGCTACCCAATGTGACAGATGTCCAACAGACACAGGAGTCACCAGCCCTGTGTTTTTTAAATGTAATTATCTAGACAGGGAGTCTTAGTTATTTTCTCTTGTTGCTTACACAAAATGCCAGATTCCCAAAGTCAGTGGAGGAACAGTTTAGGTAGCTCACAGTAAGCAGAGGTTCCAGTCTGTGATTGCCTGGCTCCAGGGTAGGGTGGCTGGGCAGAGGGGCACTACAGAGCAGAGGCAGCTCATGGCGCCAGAAGGCAGCAGAAGCGAGCGAGCGAGCGAGTGAGGGGGCTGAACGGCGCCCTTCTGCCCCTTGTGTCTTATCCAGATTGCCAGGGGGCAGTGTGCTGCCAAACCAACCAGTGGACGGCTTTTCTGTGGCACACCCTTAAGCCCAGGAGGATTGCTGAGAGGCCAACGCCAGCCTGGGCTACAAAGTGAGTTCAAGGCCAGCCTGAGCTGCATAAAGAAACCCTATCTCAGGAAAAAAAAATATATATTGAGCCACTTGAGCTTATCTCGCTTGCCACTACCCAAGCCATCACCAACAGTCAGCTCACTCGGGCTCCCAGTTCCAGCATGCCAGTCTGACCCATCCAGGGACAAGGCGGTTCAGCTCTCCAGAAGCCGATGCCCAGAGCACACGGTGCTGGTGTTCACAGCTAATGAGTGAGCCGTCTCTCTTCCATGTGCCAAGACCTGAGGCTTCCCAGTTCCAAATGTGAATAGGAGTCTCAGAGCCTTTTCCCTAGGCTTGAGGCTACTGGCACGAGTCCTGTCTGGTACCAACACTTGGATCAACTGGGGCTCCTTGGTGTCAGTGGTCAAAACCCTATGCAGGCTGTTACGGTTTAAGTCGAGCTGTCCCTCCAAAGCCTCAAGCAATTATGGGGCGGGGACTTCTAGAGTTTGAGACTTGGCTCTTTTTTTTTTTGTCTTTTTGAGACAGGGTCTCGCTATGCAGTTCAGGCTGGCCTTGAGCTCACTTTTGTAGCCCAGGCTGGTCTCAAACTCACACTGATCCTCCTGCCTCAGCCTCCCAAGTGCTGGGATTACAGGCATGTGCCACTATGCCCGGCTGAGACTTGACTCATGATCCAGTGGGATTATGTGTTTCAGTACTGATGGGATCATGGATCTGAGTACTTTTGGGATTATGGGTGCAGCCTAAGGCAGATAGGCTGAGGCAGAGAGCCTGAATGTAATATAAGGAGAGGCAAAGAGACAGACTAGCACTGTTGCTCTCTGCTGCCCTGGTTGGTCGATTGCCTCTATTGTGATTTTTGCTGTTCTGCTGCCATGAACTGGATGCTCTCTGCCCTGTTCCACTCAGCCTTGGGCCAGCTGAATATGGACTGAAACCTCCACGAACTGTGAGCTAAATAAACTTTCCTTCCTTCATTTTGGGTGTTGGGTGTTTGTCCCATCAATGCGTAAAAAGTAACTAAGACACTGGCTAATGAAAGTGAAACAAAATGGAAGGACCTTGGGTCTGGAGGAACTGAGCTGAAGGAACAGGGTCTCGCATCTGAGTGCCACAAAAATCAGGGTGACTCTTTAAGAGCTCACAGATTATTTCTTGGGGATGTCGCCAAGGCCACCTAAGCAGTGATGGTTTTTCCCCTGGTTCCAACTCACCAACAACTCAGATCTCTCAGGAGATCTGATGGCGTAGATTGGCTGACCCGCTCGGGCCTGTCCCCGGGGTCTATGTCCCTGGGGTCTGTGTCCCCGGTATGACTGGCTGTCCCAGCCAAACCTCAGGAGGCAGGAGAGGTGGGCAGGTTCCCTGGGTGGTCCGGAATGGGTCTCCACCAGCTCTCGAGTGTGGCCGGAGCCTGAGAGCCAACCCAGGCCTACTGTGGGAACCTCATCTGCTGGAGATGCCAGGAGTCCCTCTGTGAGCTTCCATTTCCTGTTGCAGGTGGATACAGACCCAAAGAAGATATTTAAGAGGAAGAGAAAATGTACAGGAAACCGTGTGAATATGTTCAAGGCAGAGTTGTTTGAACAGCGAAGTAGGAACTGCCAAAACACGCCAAAGGGGAAATGATTAAATAATTATGGTTCGTACATACTCTGCACCATGACAAAATATTAAAGCCATGTTTTGGGGGAAAATATTAATGGTGTAGTGCTGGGTGGAAAATGTATATGAATTGAATACCTGGCTGGGTAAAGTAACTGCAGAAGGAGGCAAATGTACCACGATGTTAACCGAAAGAAATATAAAAACCATCAGAACCAACTGGTGGGGTGGGATGGTGCTCAAGATCAAGCCGAGGCCTTCACGCTGAGCTATGTCCTCATCCTTATTTATTTATTTATTTATTTATTATTTTTTTTAAAAAATGCATTTGGTACAGAGTCTCACTACACAGCTCAGACTCACAGTGATCCTCCTTGTCTTAAGTTACTCTTCTCTTGTTGCTGGGACAAATACCCAACAGCCAAAATGAAGGAAAGAAAGGTTTATTTAGCTCACAGTTCTTGGAGACTTCAGTCTGCACTCGGCTGGCTCCAAGGCAGAGTGGCACATGGCAGAGAGCAGCTGTTCATGGTGGCAGAATAATTGCAACAGAGGCAATGGAGAAACAGAATGAATCTGTCTCTCTTACATTACATTCAGGCTATTGCCCCAGGCTGGGGAAGGTACACACACCATAATCCCAACAGAGCTAAGATCCATAATCCTAAGCAGTACTAAGATACTTAATCCCAGTGGATCATGAGTTAGTCTCAAACTCTAGAAGTCCCCACCCCAGGACTGCATGAGGCTTTCAGGGGACAACTAGACATAAACCATAACATTCCACCCCTAGACCGCCAAAGTCTCATGCACATCCATTTGTGCAAAAGACATTTTAGTCCATCTCAAAGAGTTGTCCAAGTCCCAACAGTTTCAACATTACTGAAAAGTCCAAGTTCCAAGTCTCCCCTAAGATCCAAGGCAAACTCTCAACTGTGAGCCTCTATACAAAAGAAAAGTTAAACGCATCCAACATTCAAAGGCACAAGATAAACATTGTCATTCCAAAAGTTGCAAACAACAGGGTTTTACAAAACACTGGGACCAACACAAGTCCAAAATCCAGCAAAGCAAACATTAAATCTCATCACTCCAACTGGAACATCCAAAACCGTCTGCACTGAGTTGTGAGTTTCAAAGGCCTTACATGGCTCCACCCCTAAGGCACTGTTGGTGGTAGCTCCCATGGCTTCTCTCTTAGGCTGGCTTTGCTCCCTCTTTGCAGTTTTCCTTAAATGATCCATGGTTCTGGCTTTTTCAAACTTCTGGGGTTTCCACTGAATAGGCTTCTCACTCTCTGCTTCACATACTGCCCTCTCAGGGACATACTGCCTGGCCTCCCAGGCCTTCTTCTGAAATTGAGGTGGAAGCCTTCTTAACCTCACAGCTCTTGTATTCTGAATGTGCCTAAAACCAGTGCCATGTGAATGATGCCAAGGTCTACTGTCAGCTGGAGCAGTAGCCAGGCTTCCTTCTCTCTTGGCTGTAGGAGCCGAGTGCCTGGATAGCTGAGCACTCTGACCCCGATTCCAAGAAACAAATTCTCCATGCTGGTGCCAGTTTTGGAACCTGGTGTGGCCACTGCTGCTATTCTGGAACATGGGGTGGGGGGCTGCAGCTTTCTTCTCAAGGCAAAGTTTCTCTTCCTTACAATTTTGAGGCTGCAAAGGATGGAGACCTGCCACCTCCTGTGATGCCCTCAGGCCATCTTTTTGATTCTCTGGTTCATTCCCAGCAATGGAGATCCTCTCAGCTCCATCTTTGCAGTCCACATCTTTATTAGAGCTTTCTTTCTGGCCAAGCTCATAATATTTTAAATCATCCTGCTTGGCTCTTTGCTCTTGATTTTCAACATAAGTCTGGCTAAGAGCCCCCAATAACATCCATGCCACCGCCCCAATAGTTCGCAGTCTGCCATGCTTAATCTCAGTCGTAGGCAAAGACTCTGGGTAAAAGCAAAATTTCGACAGACATTCACCCAATCCAGAAAGACTGGCTGACCTCGGGGTGGGGATCCGAGGACGGGCTGGCTGAGATGCGGTCGGCGCTTCTTTCGCGGGCCGGAGTCCTCCGGGCCAGCCTCCTAGCTCTTGTTGCCTCCTCGGGAGCGTGAGGACGGTCGCGGTCACGCGTGGCGGGGCCTGGTTGGTAGCCGTTCAGGTCGGCGCAGCCGCTGGGCCGAGGGCGCTGTCCGCGGTGCTGAACCGGCGCATGGGAGGGCGGTGGGGCGGGGCTCGGGGCGGAGGCGGGGGCGGGGGCGGGGGCGGACGAGGAGGCGGAGGAGGCCAAGGCCACCCAGATAGGGCCTGCAGGGCCAGGCGGGCGCCAGGGAGCTGTCCCGGGGAATCCGAGGTCGTCCCCAGTGCTTCAGGGGCCTCACCCGGTGTCCGGCCTCAGCCTCCCCGCTCGCCTGGCCGGGGAGCCCGGGCGGCGGCCCTCGCCATGGTGAAGCTGCTGCCCGCGCAGGAGGCGGCCCGGATCTACCACACCAACTACGTACGGAACGCGCGCGCTGTGGGCGTCATGTGGGGCACGCTCACCATCTGCTTCTCCGTGCTGGTCATGGCCCTCTTCATCCAGCCCTACTGGATCGGCGACAGTGTGAGCACGCCGCAGGCTGGCTACTTCGGCCTCTTCTCCTACTGCGTGGGAAACGTGCTGTCCTCCGAGCTCATCTGCAAAGGCGGCCCCCTCGACTTCGGCTCCATCCCCTCCAGGGCCTTCAAGACGGCCATGTTCTTCGTGGCCCTGGCCATGTTCCTCATCATTGGCTCCATCATCTGTTTCAGCCTGTTCTTCGTGTGCAACACGGCCACGGTGTATAAGATCTGTGCGTGGATGCAGCTGGCGGCAGGTGAGCGGCGGGTGGGGGAGGCCCCTTCGCCACAGTGCCCAGCTCCCAGGAGCCTCTGGGTCTCAGACTCATGCTCTGACAAGACCGGTGGGGCACAAAGGACCTCAGAGACCACACTGTTCAATGGCCCTCCACTTCAGGGGTAGTGGCTCTCTTGGGGTGTCCCAGAGAGAGGTGACCCCCAGGAGCACACAGCCCTGGGAGAAGAAATCGGGTGTCCTGGCCCTCCCAGGCCACCATCGCAGAGGTTGTAGCAACTCTGGACAGACAAAGAAGGGAGCATCTGCTGTTATCCTTCTCAGAATAGGACCCAACCCCTGGCCAGATAATGATGCCACTTACAGTGCCCTACTTTCTAGCTGACCTGGCCCCCTCTTCTGGGCACCTTTCCTGAACTTTTCATGGCACCCGGTACCCTCTGATCTTCCTGTCCCTCCTGCCTCAAACTTCTCTCACGGATGGTTTTGAGGTCAGCGTTGACTATGGAGCATAACTGTCACCCTGGGTGCGGTCTTTTCTTAGGAACTTGCATCTCAAGGTCCCTCCTTCACTGGGGAGTGGAGTCTTTGCTCCTCAAGAGGGAGATTCTGTACTTTAGGCAGCGACTACAGCAGTGTCACGCGAGGTCGGGGGAGCTGCCCAGGGTCCTGTAAAGCTCTGCAGCAGGTGATCTCCTGAGGCCAGGCCTTCCCTGCCCTTTTCCTGTCCCTGGCCCAAAGAAGAGACAGATAAGACCTCATCTTCGTCTGCAGCCGTTTGCCCTTCGTCTGGCCCACCCATGGTGGGTGGAGCTATCTGAGGGGAAAGCACAGGAACTGCATCTCAGGACACCAAACACACAGAGGGATGACTACAGAGTTAGGGGGACTCCCGGGAGCTGGACCCACCCTCACCTTGGAAGAGGAATCACCTGAGAGAAGGCAGATTTGGCCAAGAACTGCCAGTCACCTGGCAACTGGGGACCTAGAAGAGCTAAGGCAGTGGGTCCCAAGGAGCTAGATGTGTTCTAGAAACATATTTGTTGGGGCCCACATCGACAAAAGTGAAACGACTCGCAAAACAGCTGCACATGGCTCATCGAGAAGAGGCTCCTCACCACTCAGCAGGGGAGTGCTCTTCGGTTACAGAGAAGGTTGTTAGTGGGGACCTGTCTTTGGGTACAGTTAGTGAGAGACAGGGGCTCTGCTCCCAGTCTTGCTCCAGGCCACTAGCCTGGCTCCTGAGCACCCCAGCCACCCCCTTCCCACAACCTGGCCTCCATAATCTTCCCACATGCATGTCTTGATGGGCAGTTGGAGAAAGGTGGAGGGTGGCCTGCAGGCCTAGCAGTTCTGTGTGGAAGAGGAGGAGGATGGATGCCTCTCTCATTCTTGTGCTGTCCCCTATGCCAGTGCTGCTGGCTAAGCAGGCAGTGGCAGCCAGGCCTGGCTGAGGGAGGCATTCCCTGGCCATTTGAGTCGGACACTATCTGGGTCACAGAGCTGGAGAAACTGATAGCAGAGGTGGCCAGGTGGCAGCCATGAAACACTGATGCTGGGGAGAGTGCAGGTGGCATCGTGTTCCCATTCTGCTGTGTGGGGAAGGGGAGGGTGGGCCTGAGGGAGGGCTGAGGAGGGGCCATGTCCCCCAGTGAGCAGCTGGGAGATGTGTCCACGTAAGGAGGCCTAACCTTGCCCACAAAGTGGGGAGCAGAGGAGCGGCGAGCGGGCAGGGTGGGCTGTAGCTGGGTCATGATAGCTGGGCTTCCGGAGGCCATGGTTGTGCTGAGTATGGTGCCAGCTCCTAGAGACCCAGCCAGGCAAGCTGCTTGTCTCCTGGACAGCTTGGTAAACCAGGTCTTAGTCTATTTAGTGGGGGGTCTCAAGTGATCTGCGACCGAGGGGCCAGGAGTGTTAAACAACAGAAATCCATGTCTCAGTTCTGGAGGCTAAAATTCTGACATCAGGCCCGCAGTTCAGTTCTGGCAAGAGGCCTCTTCTTGCGGTGGAGTGCTGGTTTCTCATTGTGTCCATACAGGAGGAGAAGGGGGCAAGAAGGCTCTCTGGGGTCCCTTTTATAAGGGCGCTAGTCCCATTCACAAGGGCCCCATCCACATGACCTAGTTCCCTCTCCAGAGCCTGACTTCTGATATCATCACACAGGGATTAGGATTTCATTGTATGGGATTTGTGGAACACAAAAATTCAGGCCAGGGTACCTCACCTGTAGGCTGCCATGACAGTTCCCCATTCCTTGGGGCTCTTGGGAGGATGGGGTGACCTGATGCCTGCGCAATGCCCTGCACAGTAAATATCAAAAACACAGAAAACATCAGTCAGGATGGGAAGTAAGGCCACAGTATTGACAATCCCCAACCCTTGTGGGCTCACGCCAACTTTATTTCTGCCTATGGTGCATGCCTGCCGGGGACCAGTCAGGGTTTCTCTTCTCTCTTCTGAGTCCAATATGGCAGAGCTCATTATCAGCATCATTGGCTGATGTTACTACGCAGGGGAAGACGGCCTGGGGAGGTCTCCTCTAGCGTGCCGTTGAAGGCTTTGGCCAGAAGTGATCACAGCATTCCTGCTCACCTCTTATTGACCTAAGGAACTCATGCATCCCTGCCTGACCTCGAGGGAGGGAGCCAGGAAGTGCAAGCCCAGCTTGTACCTGGAGTGCTGGCGGGCAGCTCTGATGACGTCACATCCTCCAAAGTGACTTCCATGGCCAACAACAACAGCGGTCAACACTAAATGGCCACTTAGCATGTACCAGCCCCTGAGTGACAGGTGTTTTCCATAGGTGATGACACTTAATTCCTGTGTCCCTGCTATAACTCAGGCGTCAGCCTACTTTACTGATGAAAGAATGGAAGTCAGAAAGGGTAAGCGCCCTGGGAACACGAGGCTGGCCTCTACGTGAGGGGGTTGTGACACCCACAGTAACTCTCACCTATTTCCAAGACAGAGGCTTTTGGCTTTCTCCAGAGCACCCATAGGGTTACGCTGTAGAGAAGGAGGTGCAACCGCAGGAGGGGTGGGGAGCATGAGACGGCGGGGAAGCAGCTCCTTCCTGCACTCACGCCCAAGCTCAGCCTCCTCTGTAGGCTGTTCCTTCCTTACACCAAGGGTCAGCCCAGCTGGAGGGCGCGGGGTGTCCCATCACCTGGGAAAGGGCCTGGATACGCAGGTCTTCCCAGAGTGCTATGGGAGAAGTGGTCCCTTCCCTTGAACTAAGTAAGGGTCCTGACTCTCTGTTTGTCACAAGTGTGATATGGCACCGCTAAATACATTCAGCTCTTGGGAGAGTGATTGAGAAAGACAGAAATTCAGATCTTGGCTCTGCAAGGCTGGATGACTGGTGGGTGAGTTCCTTGGCTTCTCTGAGACCTCAGTTCTCTAAATCAGTAAGATGACAACACAAGCATGTGGCCTACTTCACAGAACGGTGGCCAGGGTCAGAATGTGCCTGAGCTGATTGCGGCTTCTGAGGGGACCATGCAAGTGAGCATCTCCAAAAACCAAAGAAAGCCACTCAGGCGGGGAGGTGGCACCTTGATCCTGATAGTTGTTTGATCTCCCAGCCTTCCTCAAGAGAACAAGCCCAGCTCAGTCAGTGTAGCTTTGGGTCCCATGAGGTGCTTTCTGCAGATTAGCGCGCAGCCTTGGGACCACAGAGCCGCTGAAGCCATGGAAAGAGGGCTGGGAAGGGACAGGGCACAGGGAAGTGAGGCATCCTTGCCTGCACAGCAGCCGTGCGTGGAGTCCTAGCCCTGGCTTGTGTGTCTGCCTGCGCTTTCTCTTAGTGAAATCAAGGCGGGCATGGGGTGGGGGTGGAGGTGGTGTAGTATCATGGGAGGGGGCGGGAGCTACAGGTGAAGCATTGCCAGCCCAGTGCAATGGGGACACAGGGAGCCCTGCAGAGGCTGACACTGCCTCGGGGGCGTAGGTGTGTGCCTGGTGCCTGGTGCCTGGGATTCTTCTAGGTGCCTTTCAAGTCTTTTTTTTTTTTTTTTTTTTTTTTTTTTTGG
>PVJA010047784.1:0-14504 GCA_004027025.1 Myocastor coypus | reverse complement strand
TCAGGACAGCACAGTCAGCCTGAGATGTGCCTGTAATCATGTTTTTGATGAAGTCTCTGTGTCCAGGGGCATCAATGATGGTCACATAATACTTGCTGGTCTCAAACTTCCACAGGGAGATATCAATGGTGATACCACGCTCACGCTCAGCTTTCAGCTTGTCCAAGACCCAGGCATACTTGAAGGAACCCTTCCCCATTTCAGCAGCCTCCTTCTCAAATTTTTCAATGGTTCTTTTGTCGATGCCACCACATTTGTAGATCAGATGGCCGGTGGTGGTGGACTTGCCGGAGTCCACGTGTCCGATGACCACGATGTTAATGTGAGTCTTTTCCTTTCCCGTGTTGGCTTTGATTTAGTAATGGTTTTCACTACACCTGTGCTCTCGCGGCAAACCCGTTGCGAAAAAGCGAGGCTAGTTAACTTTATAGAGAAAGGAGCTTTATTTTGGCTCAAGGTCTGGAGGTCCAAGGCTGAGAAGCTGCATCTATTAGCGGTCTTCTTACCAAGGGAATCCAGAAGTGTACGTGATCCCATCTGATAAGAGACAGGTGCTCAGCACCCATTGATGGGATGAATGGATGGCTGAATGAACAAGGAAGGCTGGAAAGAATGACCACGGACTTCAGAGGAAGTAGTGTCTAGCAAGTTGTTCCTATGTGTTGAGCATTGGCCTCTATGAGAAATCTTATTTATTCCACATGGAAATTCCAAGATATGTACTGTTGGCCCTATGTATGGTGGAAGATCCTGAGTCCACAGAGGGTAACATGACCCATTAAGAAGAAATGAAGGAGCTGGGATCATAACTGGCACCCAAAGTTTCTCTTCTGCATCTCTTACACACAGCTGCAGCAGCCCAGGAGTTATACCCTACTCCTTACCTGCAGCGCCCTGACAGCCCAGTGACATTCTGTGCCAAGTCACTCTCTTCCACAGCCTGCCCAGGCTCACCACATCCTCCTCTGCATATTACACCGGATGGCCCATGCTGTTCACATTCTTACTGTCACCTGTTTCTTTATAATGCAACTATTTGAGACCATCTCACCTCCTTAGTTCCTGGAAGCTGGAAAATTTTTATCTCTTTCCATTATTTTGCATCTACAAATTTTGTAGACAACCAATAAATTTATGTCAGTTTGCCTGTGTCACATGAATCATTTTCAATGTCTTTTGTTGCTTTTAAAAATTGAACCAAAACTATGCATTTTTACACACACAACATGAACTTGTATCCTTATATGCATTATATCACGAGTATTTTTCTGTTACTGAACTTTTGCAAACAGTTTTTATAATCGTGCTGCAATGCTTAGTCCTCTGGATATGAAATGTGTATACAATATTAATATAAGTATGGGAATGCTTGGAGCTGCATTTCTTCATTGGCATCATTGCTATAGGAGCCTGTCTTCAGAGAGTGCTGAGGAAGAGTGATGTGACTCCACAACTGTTAAACAAATCTAATTTATTTTGTAAATGACCTTGTGAGGAAGAATAACAGTGTCTTCTGGTACATACAGATGCATGAAGAAATTTGGGGAAACCATCCATCCATCTATCCACCCACCTACCCATCTATCCATCCTTGTATGCATCCACCATCCATCCCTGTATGCATCCAAGCATCCACCAACCAGCCCATCCATCTATCCATCCATCCATCCATCCATCCTTCCAGTCTCCACCCTTCAGGCACCATGATGAGGAATGTGGCTGTCTCTAAGGTAGATTGCTGGCCTTCTCTGAACATGTAACATTTAAGTATCTTCAGCACAGCTCCTTACCTTTGGAAACCAAGAGCTAAGCACAGCTGTCATCATGACCATTCCAACTTCCAGCCAAGAGCATAGGAGCCTATCATCATGGTAGCATCATCTGGATGACCATTGTAGCAGCTTTGCAGGTACCAAATTGAAACAACAGCTTTCATTATTATTTAGAATACAAAACTGTCCTTTTTAGCATATATACCCCACAGTTCTGTTTCTGAAATGGTCTTGAAGCATAGGAGGGGATGTGGGAAGTGAACTATGTCGACTAGACATTGATCTAAGGTTGGATCAGAACCTTGTTCTTGTTTTACAGGCATAATGCACTGCAGAGCGCAGTGAGAGCTAGAGATGCATTGCCCCGCTGTGGGCTGCAAGTCTCACTCTCCTCTCCATGCTTGTGACCTTAGTAAGTCCTGTGACTTATCTCTGTTATTTGCTGCATCTGCAAATGAACAAATAATTTCATCCCCTTTGTAAGCCTGCTGGGAGGCCTAATTCACTCCAGCTTGGCATGGACTATGTGCACGACTGAATATCTGCAATCACCATTACTCATTTTATTTTTAAGTCTTTTAATTTAGTTCTCACCACCACTCTAATTGACCGTTGTCAGCCTGTAGGCCGAAATTGGCCCGCAGATGCATTTTATTTGGCTCAAAGATCCTTCCTTAATTTGAGCCTGTTTTTAAAACTCAGGGCTGGGGTTGCAGCTAAGTGGTAGAATGCTTTCCTAGTATGAGCCAAACCCTGGGCTCAATCCCTAACAATAAAAGATAGTGAAATAAAGCAATGAAGTTTTGTGTAAAATCTGGATATGTGGCTCTTCTTGAAAAATCCTCTTTTGAATTGCAGCTGGTGTGAGCTGAGTGATCGTGGCCTCCTCAGCTGAGGCTGTCACCTTGCTGTTGTTCCCTGAGACAGTGGGGATGGTCTCAGGCTGAGTGCCATAAACCCCAGCTAAATTTGCTTCCAGTCAAAAGTTCTGTGTCATGAAGAAGTCTAAGGCAGGGTATTTCCAGAACTGACACAGTGACATGAATTTGTTGTCAGGAGCTGTTGTTCACCCACAAATATTCCATCAGCCTTCTCAACCAACTGTAGCTTCTCAGCTTAGATGTTGCTCCTCATACCTACGAGTGCCTCCTACGATTCACAGCTAACATGCACACACACACACACACACACACACACACACACACACACACACACACACTCACACATGCGCATGTGCCTCTTTCTTGTAAAGGAAACCTTCAATCAGTGATGGTGAACCTGTTTGAGCTCTCAGTGATACAGTCACCCTGCTGTGGCATGCACACCATAGGTTCGCTACCACTGCCCTAGATGATGTGCCCTGACCTCACATCTGGCCAAGACTGATACAGGTCAATATGCTCTGTGAGGAAGCAGAGGAAGTCTGGAGCTGCACGTTCTGCTGGTCTAAGAGGGAACACACATTCTGTAGGGAAGGGAGGGAGCTGCTATGTCAGGCACATGTTATGCAGTAATCGCTGCAGTGTGCACATCTAGCTCCTCCTTTTATTTAATTAAGTGGGAGCAACAGAACTTGTGATTCCTGTGGAAGATGTTGCTGTCTTTTTATTTTATTGTTATCATAGACAAACTGTAACTTCTGTGATACAATTGATAATTGCCTAGAAGAATGCCTGCTATCTAGTAACCCTTTAATGTGTGCCAGCTACTCCTTTTCTTATGAGAGATTTGAGGCATGATTAGGCAGATATATTTATTTATAAAATTAAAAAAATATTTGTATTTATTTATTTGACACAGGGTGTTGCTATGCAGCTTGGATTCATAGTGATCCTCCCGTCTCAGTCTCACCAGTGCTGGGATTATAGCTGTGCACCACCATGTGTGGTTTGAGTGGCTGGCACAGTGCACTGGGGTTCTGGAGCTGGAACAGCATGTAGTACCAGGGAGGGAGCCTAGGTCCTTGTGCCTTCCAGGTAGTTGCTTAGACTGGTGAGATATCTCCCCAGCCCAGGCAGATTTATTTAGAAAATCACTTTGAGTTCCTTAGAAAGAGTTCATCTTTCTAGAAAGATAATGTGGTGATTTTACAGTTCAGAGTCTGAAATTCATAATTATTCCTGCATAGATAACATATCACCAAGGAATATTTATGGTGTTTCCAGGTGCATGTGTAAGATGGCATTTAAGATGCTGTGGAGAGATGGGGCTCTACCCTCTAGGTACTTGGTGTGGTCTGAATGTGTCTCCAAAATTCATATATCAGGACTTAACACCGGTGTAAGAGTATCAAAAAACAGGCTGAAATCTTGGAAGCAACCAAATGCCTATCACCTGAGGAATGGATGAAAAACGTGGTATTTTTGTAGGGTGGTGTATTACTCAGCTATACAGAAAGACAAGCTTGAAGCCTTCACCGATAAGTGGATGCAACTAGAGGTTATTCTCGTAAGTGAAATAAATGAGACTCACGTATAAATACATATTGTCTCCATAGCGTAAGAACCCTACAGAAGAAATAAAACCTCAAAGGTATAACAGAGACAGCAAAATGGAGAGAAATAGAACTTAAGGATGAAACAACAAATAGAAAAGATAGGGAAAAAGGCAGGGGGAAAGCATGCAAGTATATTTCCAAGATGGCTGAGGTAAAGACATTACCTTAAGTTTTTTTGCAAGTAGCAGTTAATGTGTAGAATTTTCACCTTGAACAACTTTGTATGCTAATATGAACTATAAGCAACTACACTGAAGACAACAATGTGTAATACAAAAACCATGCTCGAATACCTGTCATCTTGGTCTAAGTGTGTATCATTTCTAATGTCACATCAATTATTACTATACTCTCTCTTTTTTTTTTTTTGTCTTTTTGAGACAGGTTCTTGCTATGCAGTTGAAGCTGGTCCTGAGCTCACTTTAGTAGCCCAGGCTGGTCTTGAACTTGCACCAATCCTCCTGCCTCAGCCTCCTGAGTGCTGGAATTACAAGCATGAGCCACCATGCCTGGCACTATACTCTCTTTAAAATAAATTTTTAAAAAGATAATAAAAGAGACAAGAGCAAAAATTTAAGGTTTCTTGGAAGGAAGCAATACATTCAACCATACATCTAATTTTTCATAACTGTATCTGTTAACCTGAGCAACAGATTTGATGATAAAAATAGATAATATATCAAACATTGTTAATCAGATCTTCCTGTTTTGAAAACCTGTAACATGGCTATTGTATATTCCTCCATTTCTGTCTTTCTGATTTTTGTTCTTGCTTTTGTTTTTACTTTTCAAGATAAAATAAAATCATAATAAAAGAAGAGATTGGCCACAATTTAGGTGATTTCGTCGCAATGGTGGAGATTATAAAAGGCTGACAGGAACTTGTGTCTGTATCTTTATTCTCTGCTGTCCCTTCTGCCAAGCGAGGACTCAATGTTCAAGTTTTCATCCTGAAGAAGACCTAGCTTTCAGGGGATGGTGAGCCTGTGATTCCCTAGATCTTGGACGTCCAAGCCTCCAGGATCTCGAAAAATAAAACTCTAGTGTTGCGAATCATGCAGTCTCAGGTATTTTATTACAGCAGCCTGAACAGAATGAGATAATACTGGTCACCAAACCACATTGGGGGAGGGGGGGCCCTGTTTCATCAGAGCAAGACAGAGTGGGCTGTGCAAATGATGAAGCACGGAGAGGACTTGAGAACCTTCCCTGACTGGCGCGTGGGTGGGGTGGGGTGGGGTGGGGAGTGGGGAGGTAGGGGTGGGGGGGCTGTAGGAGGATGAAGTCCTGCGCTCACCACTGTGTCAGCAAAATTATTCCTGACTCTTTATGAAAGACAGAACCCCAGAGCCAGACCCAACAAGAAGCCTCTTGGGGAGAAAAGTCTTGGCTTACTAAGTAGAGTGTCTAGAGCTTCTCAATGGTCTTTTTCAGCTGTCCTTGATTAGCTCCTTTTGGGACAAGTAGGTTGAAGCCCAGCCCTTCACAATTCCCTGAGGTGATCTTATAAAAGCCTGTAGCAGTAGATTGAGCATGGTGTGCATGCCTGTAATCCCAGCTCTTGGGAGGCTGTAAACAGGTGGATTACTATGAGTCCCATCTAGTAGTGAGACCCTGAACACCCTATAGACCCTTCCCTAAAATGCAAAAAACCAAAAAAGGTTAAAAACTCTTAGCAGCAAGAGGAGGTCCCACCTTCCCCATCTCTGAGCTATCTCAGATCCTTCACTCTTACAGGTAATTTCCCATGCTGTATCACTCCTGGGCTGTCTGGCCATCTCCTGGATCAGTCAAATAGGTTTTTTTTTTTTTTTTTTTTTTTCAGCCAAATAGTTTTAAACATCCTTAGTGACTCATGTATCATTGACTCACCAGTTCTTCTATTTATTTGATGTCACACACACACAACACACACACACACACACACACACACGCATGCACGCATGCATGCACGCACGCACACACACACACACACACACTTTAAGGAAGTCACTATTTACTCAGCCCTATAGTAATGGGTTTTATATTTGCCAGCATGTCTGCTCTTGCATGTTAGTTTTCTGCCTTGTACAATCAAAATAAAGATCTAATTATTTCATCTGTAGGCAGTCCCAGATCCAGCAAGGATGTCAAGTTCATGATTCAGACTTACAAGGTTGAAAATTCCATATGAGAAAAGAAGGCCACATCATTGCCATTTTGCAAGAAAGAATTCCTGTTCACTTAGCACATTGGCTGGCTTGCTTTGTTACCTTTGATAATCTGGCATCAAAACTTTTCATCTTTTTTTATATTTTTCTTTTCCTTTTTTGATATTCTTTTTTTTTATTATTACTTTAGTAAGAAATATATTGAGACAGTTTCAAAACACATTGGTGGGACAGCCATGTTAATTGATGCAGTGCATATTATTGTCTTCATAGTAGTTGTTCAAAGTACACGATGCAGATATAACTCTTCTAAACACTATTTTTTCTTCTCGTTGAACTAAGAGAAAGTAGTTGTGTACATAGAGCAATATTCCATTATCAGCAGAACTGCAATGTCAGAAGCTGTTGACGTGAGCCTTTTACAGCTCAGCATACTAATCTGGCTTTACTTTTCATGCCTCATGATTACAATTTAAAACTTTTCATCTTAAGTTCCCTAATACAGAGGCTAACAGAGCCAGGGCCCTAAACCTATATTATTGTTTTAAAGCAGCCCTGAAAATACAGGTGCTCTGTGATGGGGGAGGGGTGGGAAGAAGTGACCAAATTAGTGATCCATGTGAGTGGGCCACAGTGCACGCCAGGGTGAATACATAGCACCTGGTTCTGTGGCCGTTCTGCCGAAGACCAGGCTCTTTCCGGCTTGAGATCATAGCTTAGGTCTTCCTAGGGAGCAATTGAAATCAAAGGAACCACCTTCTGCTTCTCCTACAGCTGCCATTTTATCTTAACAAGGTCTTGCTTGGTGGCATCGAAGACAACATCTGGTCTCTGCTGAGTGCAGACTTGAGTCCGAGAGGACGCCAGCTCTGTGGCATATGTGAAGCAACATGGCGCCTTCCCAGCCCTGTCTTGCTGCCTGCATCCCACAAGTGCTGCCTCTACTGACAGATTTCACATCTGGGCACCTCCTGGATCACCTACTACCAAGTAGCCCAGGGTGCTCTATGTGTCAGAGCCTCTGAACATGCTGCCCCTTCTACTAGTCAGCTCCCTGGAGAACTCCATCCCTCCTTCTAAACTCAAGCAATGACCTAGGTTTTTTTTTTTTTTCCTCTATGGATTTGTCTATTCTGGATATTTTATTGAAATCATACAACTTGCAGCTCTTTTTGTCTGATGTCTTTTACCTTGAATAACGTTTTCATGTTGTAGAGTGTATTTGCACTTCTTTCATGTTTATGGCCAAATAATGTTCCATTGCATGGCCACACTACATTTTAGTTATCTGTTGATCTATTGATGGATATTTATGCTGTTTCCATTGCTTGGCCATTACAAACAAAACTGTTACGAAAATCTATGCACAGCTCTTTGTTAGACTCACAGGATGCCTTTTCTTTTGAGTACAGGTTAATTCAATGGAAATACCCAGCTGAACTGAATCACTATAGCTCTGAAGGTGGAAGGCCACCTGGGCATTTCTGCCAATGAGAGGGAGGGGAAGAGTGCACTCTGCTGATTCACCCAGTGAAGCTTGCTTTGGCTGGGCTGTTCTTGGAGGAGGAGGAGCTCAGGACCTCCTGTTGCTGAGGATGGCTTCTGTTCTCTTTGCGGGAGCTCTGGTCTCCCTGGGGGAAGCTTCTGGGGATGTCTTGAGCATCACTTTCTGGCTCCAGTGCAAATCCCTCAGCCTGGTGGCACAGATCCTTTGACCTACTATACAGACTTTCTAGCTTCCACCACTAGCCTTTGAGTCTTCGCAGTGCAGACCCTTGATACAGACTTGCATGAGACATTGTGGAGGGTCTAGGCCTCCAGATGACCTGGTGGAAAACCTTGCTGTAGGCTCTAGGGCCTAGGCTGGATTCTTTGAGTCTCTAGCACATGGACAGATCTCCTGCACTCCTCAGCGAGTGACTTCTTGAATGAATATTAGAAAAGAATCCTGTAAACTATGTGTCCTGTCCTGTATGAACTCTATTCCCTTGCAAACCCTGACTCCAACAAGCACATAACTCAGATAAGATAACTTTCTTATCTTATCCTCAACATGTTCACCATGTTGAGGAACCCTGAGCTTTCCTTCAAAGCTGGTGAATCATTTTACGTTCCCATCAGCTGTGTGTGGGTGGGGTTCCAAATCCTGTTCATGCTCACCACTGTGTTAATTATCTATATGCTGATGATAGACATCCTGGAAGGTTCCAGGTGGTATCTCCTTGGGGTTTTGATTTGCATTTGCTTGATGGTTAGAGATGTGGAACCTTTTACCATGTATCAGCCAGTGTCCAGACTTCTGCCATTAAATATAATGATCCTGTGGGTTTTTAATGGTTGCCCTTTACTAGACTGAAGACATTCCTCTCTATTCCTAGTTGTAGAGTTTTGTTGTTGTTTTCTCAAATGCATGTACTGAGATAATCACAGGGGCTTTATTCAATTAATATTGCATATTATGTTAATTTTTTCATGTTAAATGAACCTGCATTCCTGAGTAAATCTTGCCATAGTATTAATTTCCTTTTATATGTTGCTCAATTTAGTTTACTAATATTTGTTATGAATTTTAGGTCTGTATTCATAGAGACATTGGTTGGTCTATAATTTTTTTTGTGTGTGTGTGCATGTGTGTGTGCGTGTGTGTGTGTGGAACTGGGGATTGAACTCAGGCCCTTGCACTTACCAGGCAAGCACTTATTCTACTGAGCTATTTCTCGAGCCCCAATATAATTTTCTTTTACTATGTCTTTGTCTTGTTTGGTTTCATCATGCTCTATTGGTTAGCTCTTCTCTAGTCTGTTGATTTCCATTCTATTCTTTGATTTCTTTCCTTCTTGGTTTGGATTTATTTTCCTCTTCTTTTGCCAGTGTCTTTAAGGTAAGCATGAGATTTGATATTGTTTTTCATATTTTTTTTTGTCTTTTTGAGACAGGGTCTCGTTATGCAGTTCAGGCTGTCCTTGAGCTCACTTTTGTAGCCCATGCTGGTCTTGAACTCGCACCAGTCCTCCTGCTTCAGCCTCCTGAGTGCTGGGATTACAGGCATGAGCCACCACACCCAGTTATTTTTCATATTGTTCTCCCTTTTTAACATAAGTTTTACAAACACCAATTCTCCTATAAGCATAGCTTCATATATATTCTACAAATTTTGGTATGTTGAGCTTTTATTTTCATTAATTTCATAGTATTTTCTAATTTTCCTTGCAATTTCTTCTTCGATCCATCTGTTACTTAGAGAGATGTTGTTTGATTTCCACATTATTATAGACTTTTAAAAATTTTCTGTTATAGTTTTTTTTTAAATGTATTTAGTATAGGGTCTACAGGATCTCACTATACAGATTGGACTCATAGTGATCCTCCTGTTTTCAGCTTCCCAAGCACTGGGATTACAGGTGCATGCCACCATGCTCTATCACTGTCACAATCTCAGAGTGCCTCTGAGGCGGGCCTGGCCCAGCATGCTGGAGATCAAATCCCAGTCCCTGTGACTGCCTAAGCAGGTGCTTTAGTTCATTGAACTATCTGGCTGGCTTTGTTACAGAGTTTTAATTTTATTCCATTGCTCACAGAGAACACAGTTTATATGGTTCTAATCCTTTTCTGACTTAGCAAAACAATTATATATCACCTGTTCTGGAGAATTGGCCACATGTGCTGAAAAGAAAGTGGATTCTGAAGTTGTTTTTATAGAGGTCTTTCAGGTCAAGTTGGTTATAGCATTTTTTAGTACTTTCATTTCCTCATTAATCTTCCCAGTGTAAACTGTTTCTCTCTCTCTCCTCTCTCTCTCTCTCTCTCTCTCTCTCTCTCTCTCTCTCTCGTCTCTCTTGCAGGACCAGGGATTGAACGCAGGACCCTGCACTTGCCAGGAAAGGGCTTATTCCACTGAGCTATCTCCCCAACCCCTTAAACTGTCTCTCTTATCTCTAATTTATCTCTAATATTTTTGTTTTAAGATTGGTTTTGGCTAATGTTAATACAGTTGCTTTAGCTTTCTGATGGTTCTTATGTGCATGGTATATCTTTTTTTTAATTTGACTTTATTTTCTGTATTTTTAGGGAAGGATCTATAGGGTATTCAGGGTCTCATTACTAGATCGGACTCATAGTGATCCACCTGTTTACAGCCTCCCAAGAGCTGGGATTACAGGTGTGCACTACCACACCCAGTCTCAATTGCCATCTCAGCATGCCCTGGGGGCGGAGCCAGCATACCAGGCCCGGAGATTGAACCCCTGGCCCGTGTGTGTGCTTGCAGACAGTTTAATCCACTGAGCTATTTGGCTGGCCTACTTGACTTTTATTGGTACAGGTTTGCAGTATGTAATGATTATATTCATTGTAGGAAATTGGTATGAATGAATAATATATTTTATTTTTTCTCCTTTTCCTTTATCACTGTTTTATTTTACCAGTGCCAGATTCATTTGTTTTTCTCATAAGACCATATAGACAATGCATGGTACAGTACCTCTTTTCTATCCTTATATTTTCAATTATTTGTGTCTTCAAAGTGTGTCTGTTTTAGACAACATTTGGTTGACCTTATTTTTTCCTATCTTAATAATTTTGGCCCTTTGACTGTTATTATTGTAATTGTTGGATCTATGCCTGCCACTTTTTGCTTTTTTATATCTCATTTTCTTTTTGTCTAGTGCTTTCTCGTGTTAGTACAATATTTTAGTGATTTTTTTGTTTGTTTATTACTCTGCATTTCTGAATTATTTCCTTTCTGGTTGCTCTGGGTCTTACTATTCACATCTTAGTTTATAAGAACTAACTTCAGTTTTATAATATCTTATAATGAAATATAAAAACTTTGCTCCTGAGCTTCCTTATTTCCTCTTCATTTTTGTGCTAGTATTGTAATATGTATATATATATATATATATATATATATATATATATAATCTATGTAAATTTACATGTACAGATGGCAAAAATTAATACATATGTTGTTATAATCACTACTTTATATAATTTTGTTTATTAAAAAGTTCATACAAAGCAAAACATAAAATGCTGTGATACAGTAAAATAATAATGTAAGAATATATGTAGAGGGCCACTGAGATAGCTCAGTGGTCTAAAGTGCCTGCTTAGGCAAGCTCAGGGACCGCACTTCAATCCCTGGCACCAGATGCTGAGACAGCCCTGCTCCCAGCACACAAAATAAATAAATAAATAAATAAATAAATAAATAAATAAATAAATAAATAAAATGTAGAGATTTTTCTATCCTGTATATGACATTTTTCTCATGGCTGGGACAAAATAGCCAGGGTTCGCAACTGAGCATATGACAACCCGTTGGTTCATGGCTTCAAAGGGTTCAGTCCACCGTTAACTCCGCAGTTATAAAGCAGGAACGGCATGGTAGATGGGGAGGGCAGGCACCTGCCAGGTAAGGACCCTCAGCCTGCTGCCATTTCCTGGCTCCTCCCACCCAAGCTCCAGTCCCGAACCCATCCAGCATCCTGTCTGGCCCACAAGCCTGCCGAGTAAAGACCCTCGGCCCGCCTCCATCTCCTGGCTCCTCCCACCTGATCTCCAGTCCCCAAACCATCCACTATCCCATCTGGTCCTCGTGCCTGCTGCACTTCTCAACTCCAGAGCTTCAACTCCACCTACAGTCCCGACCCACAGGGCCTCACAGCAGCCAGCAGCCTGAGCTTTGACACGCAGCCAGTCGTGTCTGGAGGGGAACAAGCTTGGTGGATCCAGGCCAAACTCCCATAGTTGCTAACAGCATAGCTTCACTAAAGTGCAGAGATCACTGCCATACAAAATGATAATGACAAGGAGTAAGAGGCAATCTCAGGGCCCAAGCCCACCCAAATCAAATACAGGAGACAATGCCATGGAAGAAAATGGGAATCATGCAGCCTAAGCCTCTGAATCTGAGGTAGACAGACAAGTACAGAAATGTATAAACTCAGATGTAGCTGAAACTCAAATGTAGCAACTCAGATCAGAGATAACATCTGAAATAAAAAAAGAAATGCATGAATTAATAGAATCTGAAGTGGAAAAACAATTGCAGAAACATATAGAGGAAACCAGAACAGAAATAACCATAACCCATGAAGTAAAAAAAGACATGTCTAAATTAATAGCATCTAAAGTAGGGGAAAAATGCAGAAGGGTAAAGAGGAGAACAGAGCAGAAATAATCTCTGAACTAGAGAGAGAAAAGATAACTACAATGAAAGACTTAAATAATTTTAAAGAAGATATTGATAAAAATTAGAGGAGAACAGAAAAATGACAGATTCCCTGACTGAGCAATATAAGAAAGAAGTAGATTGCATGAAAGAGTTTCAAAGAGATATACAAGAAAATAAAATCTCAATCACAAGTTGGCAAAGCACATGAATGAAAGTGAAGATAGAGTTTCAGATCTTGAAGACACAGTAGCAGCCAGTGAAAAAGTAAGAAAAGATCTCTTAAAAACAACTAGGATGCAGGAAAAAATAATTGAACGTCTGCAAGATGATGCAAAAATAAACAACCTGAGATTAATACAAATCAATGAGAAAGGAGTCAATATAAATGATATGAAAAGAATATGGGCAGAAGTAATAGCAGAAAACTTCGCAAATATGAGAAAGCAATTCGACATTCAGATAACTGAAGCATACAGAGCTTCAAATAACATCAACCCAACTAAAAACACACCCAAGCATATAATAGTCAAGATCTCGGAAATCCAGCAAAAGAATAATATACTAAAAGCTGCTAGAGAAAAGAAACAAATCACATTTAAAGGAAAACTCATCAGAATATCGGCAGATTTCTCTTCACAAACCATGAAGTCAAGAAGAGCATGGAGCAGAGTGCTTCAAGTCCTCCATGAAAACAAATTTCAACCCAGACTACTATACCTGGCAAAACTCTCCTTCAGTCAGGGAGAAGTGAAATATTTCCATGACAAGGGACAACTAAAGAATTTCATGATGTCAAAGCCAACTACACAGTATACTAACAAATATTTTAGAGAGGGACCAAAATGACCAGAATTCAACAAATGAGAACAGAAAGATCCCACCAAATAGGGTAACCAACTAAACATAGGAGAAAAAGTGGTAGACAGTAGTAAATAAAAGTCATGTCAGTCATAAATCAATACATTTCAATTATAACCATCAATGTAAATAGAATCAATTCTCCAATTAAAAGAAGTAGACTGGCAGAGTGGATAAGGAAACAGAGCCCAACAATATGCTGCATACAAGAAACACATTTAACCTGTAAAGAAACTCATAGGCTTAAAGTTAAAGGTTGGAAAACAATACTACATGCTCCAGCACCTCAAAAAAAGCAGGGGTAGCAATTCTGTTTGCAGACAGTCTAAACTTCAAACCAAGATGGGGCACCATGTCACAGAGACAGTCCCGGCAGAGCAGGACAGTCCTCTGGGAGAAAGACGTGCATTCCTTGGTGCATCTGCTCATACTGCTTTGCTAACTTGAAGGGATGTGCTGTATTTCAAAGAAGTGTATAATTTAATATTTTGGATTTTTTTCCCTCCTTTAAAAACTGGACCTGAATACAAGCTTTGAGTTGATATTTGTAATAATCTCAGGACCCAAAAGATTGTAACATTTAGTATGTCTTAAAAATTATGTACTGTACCAGCCATGGATTTTTGTAAATATATCTGTCTTCCTTTTTTGTATTATTTTAGTAAAAAATAATAAATTTAAATAAAAGGGGTGGGGATGACTGCGTGGGTGTGGGTATGTATGTGCGCGTGTTTGTATAAGGATCTTTGGAGATGAACTGGTGCTTGTTTAACATCCGGGAGCAGGAATATGGACACAGTGCTGCTACTGAGCCTGTGCTGAGCTGGGTATCTCCCTACAGTCATTCCCAGCACTTGACGAGATGGCTGGAGAGATCACTTCTCACCCTTGCTGTCTGCCTTTGGCCTTTTCAGTTCCACAGGCCCTTACTGGTAAAGTGCCTCAGACTCTGCTGGTCTCTCTAGTTTTTAGAGGACTGTGGTCACTCTTTCTGGGGAAAAAAAGAAGGGCAGGTAAAATTTTTTTTTTTTTTTTTTTTTTTTTTTTTTTTT
>PVJA010047783.1:0-14495 GCA_004027025.1 Myocastor coypus | reverse complement strand
TTTTGAGACAGGGTCTCGCTATGCAGTTCAGGCTGGCCTTGAGCTCACTTTTGTAGCCAAGGCTGGTCTCGAACTCGCACCAATCCTCCTGCCTCAGCCTCCCGAGTGCTGGAATTACAGGCGTGTGCCACCACGCCTGACTAGGGCTCAGGTTTTCATAAGACCCAGTTACAGTGGCAGCACCCTGACTGTAAGTTCCTGGAAGGTAGGGATCTTCACCTCGGGCACCACTGCACAACCAACACCAGGCACATAGCAGGAGCTTTTGTTACTAAACTCACAATAAGAGTGTTCTTATAACTCCTGCATTTTACAAATCACCAGAACGAATATCTAGCAGCTTAACCAACGATCATCTTCTCATGCTGGGGCTTTGGTGGGTCAGGAGATTGGATAGGCAGTACAGTCAGGCCTCCCCTGCTTTGCCAGGACTGGACTCATCCTGAAGACATGCTGGAATCAGCTGGAAGCTCTTATACTTGCATCCAGGTTTCTCTGGCACTTGACATGCAGTAGCTCTGAGGCTGGCCCAGCTGAGCCAGTGGTCAGAGCACCTATATGTGGCCAGCTCTCTCAGGAGACAGCAGTCACCAGTGGTCCAGAATCGAGTGGAAGAGAAGCACACTCTGCTTCTCATTGGAAGACCAGTCACAAAAAACTTATTTTTCTGTTTTTGTTTGATTTTGGTATTTTTTAATACAGGGTCTACAGGGTCTCACTACAGAGGTCAGACTCCCAGTGATCCCCCTGTTTTCAGCCTCCCAAGTGCTGGGATTACAGGCCATACCACCCCACCAGTCTCAATCACAGTCTCAGTAGGGGTCATGGGGGGGCCCACAAGACAGGCTGCGGATGGAACCTCTGATCCCTGCTTCTGACTAAACAGGTGCTTTAAATCCACTGAGCTGTTGGCTGGCCTCTGACAAAGACGTGGGGTAAGGTTTTTGTTTTGTTTTGTTTTGTTTTTTGTTTGTTTGTTTGTTTGTTTGTTTTGTTTTGTTTTTAATGGCCTGCCCTGAGGGTGGGGCGGGCACAGCTTATGGTGCCAGGGATCCATTGAACCGCAGTCAATGCGGTTGCCTAAGCTTCACTAAGCAGGCACTTTAGACCGCTGAACCATCTCCCTGGACCTTGTTTTGTTTTTATTTATTTGCAGTGCTGGGGATGCAACCCTGGGCCCTGTGCAAGCTAGGCAAGTCTGCCACCACTTAGCTCTACCCCTAGCCATGGGATTATGTTTTAAAGATATAAGAGTAGAAAGTCCTAAGGATTGGACATCCATTTCTTTTTTTGTTTTGTTTTGGTTTTGCGGGACCAGGGTTCAAACTCACAACCTTGCACTTGCCGAGCAGGCACTTGTGCCACAGAGCTATCTCCCCAACACCAGACATCCATTCTTGCATAGGACCTATGTTGTCCATTACTGCATGTTACACACGAGGTTGAGCAATGTGTGGGGAGTAAGCAGGGAACCAAACTGACATAGTCTCTGCCCTTGTGCAGCCTGTACTCTGCTACAGAAGACACTGAACAGAGGACATGAACACGTGCCAGCCATGGGTGTCTAGTGAGGAAACCCCTGAGAAAGAGCAGAGAGACTTAATTTACATCGGAAGTATTTGTGCCCCCAGACAAAATCTGGTGGTGGAGTGTTGTCTATTTTGAGCATAGGCTGGCTTCTAACTCAGTCTCACTATATAGCCCAGGCTGGATTCCAGCTTTTGATTCTCCAGACTCAGCCTCCCAAATGCTGGGACTGCAGGCAAGAGTCGTGGAAACATGGGTAGGACAGTGAAGATCTAAGAGAGGGCCAGAAAGGAAACTACAGGATGTGTGATACTGCTTATAAGCAAATGGGATTTGGGCCCAGAGGACACCTGTGATTGACAGTTTGCAACATACCACAGGTTGTTCCACTGAAAGGTAGAGGAAGCTAGGGCATTTATTTACTCATGGAATTGTCATCTATCCTAGTTGGGGGACATAGGGCAGACTGTTGGCCCTGTAAGCTCTGCCCACTCTGACAGAGTCCCAAGTACCAGCTAGGAGAGCCCAGGGGACATGAGGGCCACAGATTCCTGCCCCAGGTGTCAGAAAGTCCCTTATGAGCTTGTGAGCTTCTCAAAGGAGTTCAAGAGTTAAGAATAGGGGCTGGGAAGATAGCTCCATGACATAAGTGCTTCCCTAGCAAGTGCAAGGTCGTGAGTTTGAACCCCAGTCCTGAAAAAAGAGAGAGAGAGAGAGAGAGAGAGAGAGAGAGAGAGAGAGAGAGAGAGAGTCAAGAATATAAAATGTGGGGGCTGGGGAGATAGCTCCGTGGCACAAGTGCCTGCCTGGCAAGTGCAAGGTTGTGAGTTTGAACCCTGGTCCCACAAAAAAAAAAAAAAAAGAATATAAAATGTGTAGATGGTATACATATTCTTCTGCGTTACACATGGATTTTCACCAAGCCCTACCCCAGAGGTAGCACTGGGCACAGTGCCTTAGATAAAGCAATATGTGTTTGATTTTGTGCTTGTCACTAGTGGCTTCCCACCGAGTTTCTGCATCAACTGTCCCCACTGGCCACCTTGCCTTGGTGGCTACAAAAAGAAAAGAGGCAACACTTGCCCATAGGCAGGGAAGCCATATGGGCCATTTGTACCGAGGAGAGAGTTGTCCCCCTGTGGCATGTGTACCCCCTGCATCAGCAACCTGGGCACAAGTTAATGGCCAGAGGCTGGCCCAGGGTCTCTACCTTAGGACAGGCCTGCAAGTGGCAAGCAGGACTGCCTTTGCCCTCCTGAAGGCTTGTTCAAGGGAGCACTTGACACACGTGTCCTTCAGTGTCAAGGTTGGCTCGCGACTATCCAGTCTCCACAAGCTGATATTCCCAGAGAACCCCAGCCAGAGCTCTGCACCATTGGACGCCATCACAGGATCACAGCCAACAGGATCACTGCCATGGCAGGAACAGTAGCAGGTAAACATAGATGAGTGACTGGAAGGCAAAGTATTGTTACCAAGACAACACAGACTCTTATTCCCAAATAATTGATCAATTTTTGGCTTTTTTTGTTTTGCGTTTTGTTTTGTTTTGTTCTGTTTTGTTTTGTTTTGTTTTGTATCAGGAATCAAACTCAGGACCTTGAGCTTGTCAGGCAGGCAATGTGCCACTGAGCTATCTCCCTAGCCTTTCAGTGTTGATCTTCATGACCCTCTTAAAGCAACCTTGTCCAATTCTGCCCTTGCTGGTCACAGAGTACATGCCATGCCCTGAATCAGGCAAATTGTTTTAGTTAGCCTTATCAGTAAGGACAGCCTCTGTAGTGACACGCTTGGTAGGGGCAGGAGCTCAATCAGGAATGCGGTCCCCTTCCCAACACACACTTGCCAGTTGTCCTGTCTGTGGCTGCTCACCTGAGGTATGAATTTACCTCCAAGCTCTGGAGCTTCTCCCAGGAAGCAGCAGCAAGCGCTCCAGCAACAGGGGACCCATCCCTGAGTCTGGCCAGGGTCACTGACACCAAAGAAGCCCAGGGGAGGGGAGAAGTGGGGGAAGAAAGTGACAGTCTGAGAAGGAGAAACAGCTGGAAGAGAGGAGATGGGAAAAGAGGAAGATGACAGGAGTGGGGGAGGAACAGAAAGGGGAGGAAATAGGAGGGGAAAAGTACTGGGCTGGAAAAGTCAGGAAGTCAAATTCCTCACCCACTGATAAACAGAAAACCCAGCCCAGCCTTCAGACTCTGGATTCCTGATAGTGTCTCAGCTCTAGGGCACCCAGCGCTGGTGAGCGGAGAAAGGGGGCCTCGGGCCTGTGTAACTACGTGTCTGGCCGCCAGGGTTTACTGAAAGACCAGAGCATCCAGCTGAGAAAAGAGGCTGGAAGAATGCACAGATGGACAACGTGGGTGACCTGGGACAGGAAGAGGCCCCGAGTTGGAGCTGGAGCCTGGACTCAACGAGCCCTGGCAGTGGAATGACCTGAACAGAGGCCCTGAAAGTCCAGTGCAAGGAGTGGAAAAAAGGAACAAAGCTTCAGAGTTGCAGGGAACAAAAATAAGCCTGGCCGGATGTCGCTCATTGGTGGAACATTGGCCTAATGTGAGGCCAGGAGTTCTATCCCCAGTGTGGGGGTGGGGGTGGGGAAACATGCACGCACATGCACACACACACACACACACACACACACACACACACACTCACACAACCCAAAATCAACATGGATTGTTAGGTATTTTCAGAAGCCTGGCTCTCACCAACGACAAAAGGCTTACAGGCTTGGAGCTCCAGGGTGCACCCCCAGAGGCTGGCTGTGGCTGTGGCCAGCAGCTCACAGGCTTCCTCATTGTCCACCCTCGGTCCATTCTTGAGGAAAAAGGGGCTGAGAATACCCCGACGGAGGGAGGGAGGCACAGAGGAGCAAGTTAGGGCCCTTGCCCAATTTCCTTTGCCCAGGAACTGATTTGGCTTTCCCTTCACCCTCAGGAAGCCAGAGGTAGCTGTGGGTTTAGGTCCCCACAGCCCTAGGGGCTTCGCCTTGAGGGGTGACAGGGAGAAGAAAGCTCAGCTTCATGGCTGTCTTGCCTGCAGTCAGGCTCCCCTCCAGAGCCATACCCAGCCAGAGCCAGGCTGAGGCTGCCCTTGAATCAGGGGCTGAAGGTTCGTGTCCTCCACCCAGTTCTCATGGTGTTCGATGACTCTTTGGTAGGTCATTGGGTCATGGGGGTCACAGCCCTCCTGAGTGACATTTGTGCCTTACAAGAGACTGCAGCAAGCTCTGGCCCTCTTTGTGCCATGTGAGGGCACAGGGAAAAGTCGGCAGTCCGCAGCAACCAGCCCTCCCCTGAACCCAACCCCACAGTCACCCTGAGCTCACATGCAGCCGCCAGCACCGTGAGAAACACGCTTGTGCTGTTTACAAGCCACCCCCTCTATGGCTTCATGTTGTAGCAGCCCAGGCTGACAGACATTTCTGCACAAGGCCTTTGGCTGCCTTGGGCTCCCTCCCCTTCCTGGTCCCCCTTCTTCCAGCTGTTCAAGGCGTGTCCTGGGAATGCTTCCACAGTAAGTCATTCCGATCTTCTTCTGGGGAGACGGAAGGGCCAGGACAGTTACGGAAGGCTGCCTTAGCCTACAGCGCACTGTACACAGGAAGCTGAGAGGCGAGAAGGGACTTACCCAGGACTAAGGCTGGACAGTGGGAGAGCCTGGATTAGACTGTTATCATCACCCACAAAGCCAGTATCTGGTCCTAGATGCCCCCTACCCGACCCCACAGATGGGGCTCCCAGAAGCCCTACCCTTCTGAGAGGAGCTCACACTTCCCCGGCCTCATTGCCAGGGGCAATATGGGGCCAGCTGGGAACTCAGAGCATGACTAAGGAGAAAGCAGAAACAGCCGACAGCACACAGCCCTGGAGACCTCTCTTTAACAGCTAATTCCTCAGCCCTTCCGAGCTTCCCTGGAGCCAGCTCCCCAAAGTCCTGCTGAATGTGCCAAGCCCCACCGCCCGGCAGCCAGGGGTCCACTGATTAATCAAATCTCCCCATCTCTGTGGAATTTTTAAAGACAACCTGCAGAAATCAGACTTACTAGGAAGACTTCAGAAACTGCCAAAAAGCACCCTATAAAAAAAGTGTCCAAGGTTCCACTGCGAGATGCCCACGGTGGGTGACAGGCAAGGATGGTCAACGGTCACCAAGTGCTATATATAGAAGGGGCAAGAGCAGCCACTTTGGAGACACGGAGGCCCTTGCTGGGGGCCCAGCCAAGAGCATCTCGGAGTGTATCGTCAGCACCCCCAAAGCGGAATATGGATCAGCACCCAGGGAAGCAAGGAGCGATGCGGGATCTGGAAGCAGCAGCCAGAGGGCTGGACGTGGGCTCTGCCAGCGAGTTAGTGATGATTACCGCTAATGAAGGTAATGGGAGAATAATGGCTCAGCGAACGCTCTGCGTCATCTCCCAGTGCTTCCCTCCTCCCTTGTCCATGCACAAGGCAGACATACTCATCTTGCTGCTGTTGGGCAGCTGAAGTTGGGAGTCTGGGCCCTGGGTGTGGCTAGGCTAGATCTGCCCTGGCCAGGGCAGACCCTGGCCATGCGGAGCTGCAGACCACTTGCAAGGTGGCTGGTCCAAGCCAAGACCTGAGCTTAGTGTGAAGTATGTACTGGACTTCAGAGGTAGACTTTCAAGGGAAAAAGTCAAAGGCCTGGTGAATAATTCTTCCTCAGTTACACATCAAAATGGTAATATTTTGGATAAGCAGAGTTTAATAAGACATATTATTCAAAGTAATTTCACCTGTTTCTTTTCAACATAGCTCCTGGAACATTTGTGATCGTGTCTGGGGCTCACATTTGTGGCTCAAGTTCTGTTTCTATTGGACAGTGCCTGGTTACAGGCTAGAGGCCAGAACCTCCAGGAAATCCTGGCCATGCCTTCTGATAAATACAGCCTACTTCCTGGTTTAGGGCTGAGAGAAGCCCAGGCTGCTTTCCAGACAATCCCGATGGCCAGCTGCAGCCCCGCGTGCTGGTCGCTGAAAACACAGGCAATACCCAGAAGATCTGTAGGGTCTGGGACCCCGAAGACTGGCCCTTGCATGTTCTGAACATGCGCAGTTGGCTGAGGAGGGATGGTGAATCCTCCCTGAGCCTGACTCCTCCCTGCCCCCCACTTATCCCACGAGAGATGCATGTTTTGTGATGACAAAAAGAATGAAGTAGCCCGTGCCCTCCTTCAACTGCAGAGCGGAAAGAGACAGAGGGGAAATGAGAAACCAAAGGAGATGCCTACAAGACAGACCATTCGCACTCAGAGGGAGAAACTCTGATCTCACAGACATATAAATGTCACACTCTGCCCACTGAGACAGGGGTGGGGTAGGGGTGTTAGTGTGTGTTGCATCATGTGTGTGCTTGTGTGTGTGTGCATGTGTGTGTGTGTATGTGTGCAGGTGCATGTTAAGCAAGAGGACACCAGAAAAAGGTTCCAGGATGAGGGAGACAACAGCACAGGACAGGGAAGAGGTGCAGTCAGGAGGTGGAAACAGAGGTTTGGGGACCTGGCAGCCTCCCTTTTGTGGTAAGGGCAGCCCTTTCTTTCTGTGTCAGTTTAAATTATTCACATTAGGACAATGGAAAGAATATAGCAAAATAAAAAATGCATCAAGGCCAGACAGGCCCTGGATTCCTGGGTGGTGCAAATAGAATGCAACGAGGGGACAGGCTGCCGGCCTAGAGCTTTGGTCCTTGAGCAGCTGTTCTGCGGTGCTTTTCTACTATCTTTTCAGCGCCCCCCCTTTTTATTTCATTTTTTCTTGTTTCAGACATTTGTTTGTTTGTTTGTTTATTTTTATGGACGGCTCAGCCTGCCCTAAGGGCAGGGCTGAGGTAACCTGTGGTGCTGGGGATCGAACCATGGTCCCTGCAGCCACCTGAGCTTTCCTAAGCAGGTGCTTTAGCCACCTGAGCTATCCTGCCGCCCCCCCCCCCTTTTAAAGTAATGTGTATTCAACCCAGGGTATATGGAGCACATCCCCAACCCTTCTTTATTTTCTATTTTGAGACAGAGTGTTGCTGAGTTCTTTAGACTGGGCTTGAACTTGCCATCAGGTGCTCCATTCTCTCAGTGTACCAAAATTATCATCTTGCATGACCACAGCTGGGCACTGAGGTGCTTTTTCTTTTCTTTTTTGAGACAGGGTCTCACTATGCAGTTCAGACTGGCCTTGAACTCACTTTTATAGCCCAGGCTGGTCTCAAACTCCCACCAATCCTCCTGCCTCAGCCTCCCAAGTGCTGGAATTATAGGCATGTGCCACCATGCCAGGCTCTTTTCCTTTTTAAAATTGAATTTTATGGGGCCTGGCGGGATGGCTCAGTTCTCTAGAGCGCCTGCTTGGGGAAGCTTGGGCGGCTTCAGGAACCGCGGTTCGATCCCCGGCACCACAAGCTGCGCCAGCCCTGCCCTCGGGGTGGGCTGAGCCGGCCATAAAAATGAATGAATAAACAAACAAAGGTTCTGAAACAAGAAAAAAAAATAAAATTTAAAAAAATAAATAAAATAAATTTTATTATATATATATATATATATATATATATATATATATATATATATATATTGTCTTCTTGAGACAGGGTCTCGCTATGCAGTTCAGGCTGGCCTTGAGCTCACTTTTGTAGCCCAGGCTGGTCTCAAACTTGCACCAATCCTCCTGCCTCAGCCTCCTGAGTGCTGGGATTACAGGCGTGCGCCACCACACCCGGCTATATGTATATATATTTTAAAGTTTATTTATTTATATTATGGCCAGCTCAGCCTGTCCTAGGGGTGGGGCTGGCGCAGCATGTGGTGCTAAGGATCAAACTGCTGTCCCTACAGTTGCCTAGGCTTGTTTAGGAAGGCGCTCTAGATCACTGAGCCATCTCGCCGGCGCTCTTTTTATTTTGTTTTATTTTATTTTATTTTTTCTTGTTTTCAGAACTTCTGTTTGTTTGTTTATTTATTTTTGTGGCCGGCTCAGCCTGCTGTGAGGGCAGGGCTGGCGCAGCGTGTGGTACCGGGGATCGAACCGCGGTCTGTGCAGCCACCTAAGCTTTCCTAAGCAGGCGCTTTAGACCATTGAGCCATCCTGCCGGGCCCCATCTTTTTTCTTTTTTATTGTGGCTGGCTCAGCCTGCCTGGGGGTGCAGCTGGCACAGCATGTAGTGCCAGGGTTCGAACCATGGTCCCTGCGGTTGCCTGAACTTTCCTAAGCAGGCGCATTAGACCACTGAACCATCTCACAGGCCTCCCAACCTCTTTTTGTTTCTTTTTATGTATTTAGTACAGGGTCTACAGGGTCTCACTATATGGATCAGAATCGTAGTCATCCGCCTGTTTTCAGCCTCCCAAGCACTGGGATTACAGACTTGAGCCACCATGCTCAGTCTGAATTGCAGTCCCAGCATACCCTGGGGGTAGAACCAGTATGGTATACTGCAGATCAAACACTGGTCCCTGCATCTGTGTAAACAGGTGCTTTAATCCACTGAACTGTCTCGCTGGCCCTTGAGGTGCATTTCCAATTACTCTGTGTCTCCAGGATTCCTGAGTGTTGGACATTCAGGGCTCCATGTGAGTCAACTGGGGCCTGGTGATCATCCACAGACCACAAGCCAGGTAGGGGGGACTGCCTGCTGCCTCTCAGGTCTGTCTGCCGGTTAAGCCGACTCCCTACTTGAAAGTGGCAGATGGTCCTGGTGACTACCACTCAATTGGATCAAAGTGGCCCTATTAGCTACTAAGCCCCACCCAGGGATCTGTGCCCACCCTGTGATCCCATGTGAGGAGTGGGACGAGTACCTTAGCCTGCTTAGGCTATCACAGGGAAACACCACAGGGTGAGGGACTTCAACAGATGTTTGTTTCCTTACAGTTCTGAATGCTAGTGGAAGATCAAAGGTTGGTTCCTCTTGATGTCTCTGTCCTTGGCTTACAAAGGGTCACCTTCACCCTATGTCCTCATGTATGGGCTTTCCTCTGCACATAACCCTAGTATCTCTCTGTGTCCATGTTTCCTGCACTTGTAAGGACAAGAGTTTTCAAATTAGGCCTATCTGGTGGCTTCATTTTCACATAATTGCCTCCTTAACGGCCCCATCTTCACACACAGTAACTTTCCAAACCCCAAGGGCTAGCACTTCAACATGAGAATGGGGGGGGCACCGTCACCTCATAATGGACAGAAAAACAAAGAAAGATAAAGATAAAGATGGCAGTGAGCCCATCCTCAGAGCCTGGTCCTCATGAATTTACCAAAACCAGAGGACACTAACTCAGGACACAAGGTATGGCTGACAGCTATTGTCTTCCCCCAGAAGCAGGGGTTCTATGTCCCCAGCTCCTTGCTCAGCATCTGGGCTACTAAGGAAACTATGGCTGGGACAGGACAAAGGTTACTAGGTGGAGCTTTGAGTCCTTACTTATTTATCATCTTGTCACCAACCAAGAATTTGGGCTTCCTTTGCAGACAGTTGAGTTTTTTTCAAGATTGAAAAGTAAAAGAGAGAGATAGCTCTGCGGTACAAGTGCCTACGTGTCAAGTGTAAGGTTGTGAGTTCGAACCCTGGTCCCGCCAAAAAAAAAAGAAAAGTAAAAGAATCAAGTAACACTATGACAGAGCACATTTTCTAGGATGGCTACAGGATCTTCAAGAGCAGGACCAGACATGATGGAGCACACCTGTCATCCTAGCACTGAGGAAACTGACATAGGAGGATCACCACAAGCTTGAGGCCAGCTCAGGCTATATAGTGAGCTCAAAGATAGTCTAAACTACAAAGCAGGACCCTGTGTTGGAAAAAAAAAAGAGAGTTGGGATTTGTGGTTACTTCTTTTGAGTAGGAGGAGATTTGTGACAATGGTACAAGTGTTACATATGACTTCCTTTAGTTTTTTTTTTTTTTTTTTCTTTTTAAGACAGGGTCTCGCTATTCAGTTCAGGCCGGCCTTGAGCTCACTTTTTTTATCCCAGGCTGGTCTTGAACTCTCACCGATCCTCCTGCCTCAGCCTCTGAAGTGCTGGGATTACAGGCATGTGCCACTACACCCAGCTAACTTCGTTTACTCTTAAAAGCAAGCCATTATGCTGTAGAAAAGCAAGGCTGATGTGCAGGTTGTTACAGTCAAAGTCCCAGATAGCAGCCAGCATCCAGGGCCACATGTGCGAGTAAAGAAAGACATCTTCAACAGGACTTTAACTCCAGGGCTTGTCTGATAGCAAGTGCATAAGACAGAGGGGGAGAGAGACAGACCGACAGACTTACCTAGCTGAGGGCAGAGGTCCCCAGAATAGTGACAAGTATAAGAAGGCAGTTGTTTTTTTGGTTTTTTTTTTTTTTTGTGTGTGTGTGTGTGTGTGTGTGTGATTCATTGCGCAGCAGTAGACAAGCAGAACACAGGCCAAAACACAGCCACACCCCAACACGTACACCAAACCCCACTTCTAGGACCTGTTTTGAGCTCCTGGCAGAAGGCCTGGGTGCTGGGTGCTCACCACATAGGTGCCAGGGCCAGGCTGCCAGGATTAACACATCTTTCCCGTCAACCCTGTGTTGACCAGCCCTGGCCCAGTGTACAAACACCTCTGCTTCTGTCTCCCCAGCTTTTGACCGGAAACCACAGCACGGGCCTCTGCAGGAGACGGAGGGGACACGGGGAGGGATCTTGCCGAGCCCACATCAAGAGTGCAGAGCTGTGCCAAGCAGGCAGGGGCGCTTGCTCACTGCTGCTGGGATGCTGTTACTCATCATCTCTCTTTCCGTTTCCTAACAGGTGGGCTGAGAAACGCACTGGGCCTGGCAGCCACGCTGCTGCTCGCTGCTCGCTGGCTTTTTCCATCACACTGAGGTCACCAGCTCAGCCCTGCACTTATTTGTTTTGTAAAAATGTCAGCAGCTGGGCCCTAAGTCCCTTCCCCCCAGCTCCTGTGGGAAGCCAGCTCTCCGCCTCCTGTCCCTGTCACTGTCATTTCATGCCTTTGCCTTGCAAACCGCAATACACAGAAGACAAACCACCAGCTCAGGACTGGCCTCCATATCTGTTTTGTAAAGCGTCTCGGCCTGGCCCAAAGGTGTGAGACATAGGGTGAGCTGGCAGCCAGCAGGGGCAGACGACGGGGCTCCTCCTCACCCCAGTCCAGGAGTGCTTAGCCCCTCCTTACATATGGAGCGTGTAACGTACCCAATTCCCAGAGCCAACTGCCAGAGCCTGCAGTGGGGAAGGGAGGGGGCATCTCTGGAAGTCCTCTCACTGCCCTGGGTCCCTTCAGGATGCCAACAGAGCCAGAGACCAAGTCACCTCTACACTGGTACAGGAGCACAGGATGGAACACAGCAAAGCATGCAGCCCAGGACCTGCCTGGTCCCTTGAAGGCCCCACTCTACCTAGTACTCTGGAGCAGCCTCTTGCTTCTGTTCTGCAGTAAATCCTCAAGTCCCCCAACTCTCTGGTTGTCTCACTCCCAGTGAAGCGCCAGCCTGTCATCTGCCTGCTTCTCACTGCTGTTTATCTCTGGCTATGCGCCCCTTCACAGGAGCACAGTCCTCCCTACTCACTGACCCTCCCTCCTCCCCCTCCCTCCTCTTCCCTCTCCCTACCCACTGACCCTCCCTCCTCCCCTCTCCTTTCCCTCCTCCTCTCTCTTCTCCGGTGGCCCCAGCCTGACCTCCTGGGAGTCCACGGGCATCTGCTCTTCCAACCTCTTCAAGCTGCAGGCTGCCATTCCCGCCCCTATCGCTTGGGTCACCTTGAAAAATGATCCTGTCTCTGACGAACCAATCCGTTCTTTGAAAAGGACACCTGCAAGCTGCTCCACAGACCCTAGCAATGTGTGTCAATGGGAGCTCTGCTGCTATTTGGGCCAGGATAAATCCCTATTGTATGGGACAGTTCCCCCCTCCTCCACCACCATAAGATGTTAATTATCCTTGGCACCCTTGCCTGCTGAGGCCAGTAGCACCCCTAAGTCTTCAAGGCAATGCAATATGCACCACACCACCCCCACCCCACTTCCAAATTGCCTCTTGGGGCATGGAATCGTCGCTGAATAAGGAAGCAGTATCCATCTCAGGAGCTTTTACAGTTTTGTAGCTACTGGCAAGCAGCATCTCCTACAAGACCAGTGATGAACACTCCTGCATAGAGGATCCCCCTCCTGCAGTTCGACCCCAGCTGCTGCTGTGGCGCAGGCCCTGCTTCTGCAGTTCCTACACTCCCAGACTCCCACTGCAAGCTGGGCTTCCAGTCCCTCCATCTGTGCCTCTGCATTAATGGTTTGGTGTGAGCTGTCCTTGAAAGATAACCCTCACTCAACTAATTCCATGCCTCTCTTTTCCCCTACTGGCCTCACTTTTAACAAAATAAAAATAAAAGAGCAAGCCTTGTTGGAAGGGCTCCATTGGAGCAGTTTGCTTGTCAAGGTCCATTGAGTCCAAATTCCCAGGTTAACCCTGAGCACTGGGCTCCCCAGCCTGCCAGGCAAGGTTGGTGCTTCTACCCAGAAAAGGGAGGGGAAATCTCCTCTTTACAAGAAAAAGGGAATAAGATAACCCACCCTCCCTAGCATCTCTTCTTTTCAGCATCCCATGAGCACGTGAGTACCCTCCACCAGTCATTTCATCTGTGGTTCATGACCAGCCTGGTCAGGGGTGCCCACATCTGGAGTTGCCCTCACCTGGATGGGGCAGCAGGGCAGAACAAGCTTTCCAACAGGGCCGTAGCTCCGCACATGCCTGCTGACGATCCCACTGGAGGGCATCTGTAGGTCTAGGCATAGCTGATCTAGATCTCTTGGGCTATTTTCCTTTCTGGAACAACAGTTCTCAAGACCAGAAGCTTCATGGTTGTGTCATAAAATCACCATCTCCCAGGTTGGGAGGTCTAAGGAGGTTTATGGTCTTCTGGGGACCACTAGCATGTGTCTGATGAAACCCATGATTTCTCTTATCAGAACGAGATTCACAGGTGCATACATAGGATGTGCCCACACATGCACGTGTGCGCCCCCTGAATTTTGTAATCACAAGCCTGCGTAACGCTCATCCACAGGCCACAGACTACGGACTCACTCTTAGTTTACCCCAGGAAGAAAACTCACAGCAAAGCAGCTCTGGTAGCACACAACAGAGAGGATGCAGTTGCAGTGGGAAAGGAGTCCAACTCTCACACAGATCCTCCTGGCGAGCCCAGAGCCTCGTAAACATGATGGCTGTGTAGATAGTTCACTGGTTTGAAAATACAGCAAGAGATAATGAGCGAGCGCTTCTGGAGACCACTGTCGCTCTTGAACATGCCAAATTTATGTGGACTGCTAAGGAGAGAGGCCATAAAGCAAAATGACCTTGAAAAACTCGAAACTCATTGCCCCAAAGTGAAACAATTCCAGCTGATGGCAGTTCCTGCAGATAATGACACTGCTTTGCCTGTCACTTCTACGATGCTTTACACAGCTCAAATGGCTTTCACCCCATCAGCCATCCGTCTCCCACCCGCTTTGTGATAGCAGGGCCAGCAGGGCTGTCCCCACAAAGAGGTTGCAACTGAAGAAGAGGGCTCAAAGAGTTAAAGTGGTGCCAAAAGGACACAGTGGTGGTAGTGGCAGGGCTAGGAGAACATGGGGGTCTGCTGACCTCAAGTTGCACAGTTATGCAAATTATAAGGCGTTGATGCACTGTCGTGGGGTTGTCAATGCGCAGTTCTTGATAGAAGAGTTACACTCTGGTTTTATTACCCAGTTGGCCCATGAGAGGGCTTTCCGTTTGGTGCTGCTGTAATCCATGCACTCTGGGAGACCAAGGCAAGAGAATTGAAAGTTCAAGACAAACCCAAGCAAATTAGTGACTTATGGGGACAATGTCTCAAAGTAAAAAAAATAAAAAAGAACCAGGAATGCAGCTCCATGCAAATGCCCCAGAGTTCAATCCCTATGTGGCAGAAACAAGGAAGGGAAGGGAAGGGAAGGGAAGGG
>PVJA010047782.1:0-14496 GCA_004027025.1 Myocastor coypus | reverse complement strand
TTTTTTTTTTTTTTTTTGTCTTTTTGAGACAGGGTCTCACTATGCAGTTGAGGCTGGCCTTGAGCTCACTTTTCTAGCCCAGGCTGGTCTCGAACTCGCACCAATCCTCCTGCCTCAGCCTCCCGAGTGCTGGGATTACAGGCGTGAGCCATAAATTTTCAAAATTTATTACAGTAAAAGATACACTGCTATAATGCCCCTCAGAATATCCCACTTCACCTTGGACACAGGTGTCTCCCCAGGACTGTCACTCTCTCAAGCAGTTCCGGGTGTCCTCTTTCACGCATATCTTTAGTTGCACTGTTACAGCTACCCTTGGTAGCCTGAATTGGTTAGAATACGTTTACTTTTTACTGATCTTTGGGCAAGAGCCAGAGGTCACACAGCATCAGACCCAGTGAACAGGGGTGTGAAGACACACTTTAATGTTTTTACTTCCTGTCTTTCTATTGGATACAGCAGTAGCAGCAGAAGGACACCATACATTTTCTTTTTATCATACCTGACAGAGATACTCAGAAAAGAGGTCTTCAGAAGCCCTCAGAAAGTGTTGGGAATGATGGAAATAGTTCTCTGAAGGTGAGTAGGCATATGCCGAGAAGGATTAATAGCAATACATGACACTACAGTGATTTTTCAAACATTCCTCAGGCATTTGGTTATATGTCTCCATGGCCTTTACCTGTGATCTCCTCATAAATGGCATGGAAGCCATCAAAATTCTTGGAGCCATCAGAGTGGAAGAGGACGTGGAGTGCAGAGCCGGTACTCCGGATAGGGGCTGGCCGCTCATTGCCACAAAGACGCTTGATAATGGGGCTTTCGCTGTTGTCTCCATTGCGGATCTCCACGTAGTCATACTGGCACATGTAGTCAAATTCCAGACTCAGCATGACAAATCTGAGAGGGGGAACAAGGTGACAGAAGGTACAAGTGGGACGTCCTGAGGGACAACAGACAATGGTATGGCACCTGCCTTCAGGGAAATAAGCTCTGACTAGAAAGACAGATAATAAATAAGAAACAAAAAAAAACCATCAATACAAAGTAATTCCAGAGAGTGCTAAGCACTGCGTATAGATTAACCAGGTCAGAGCATAAAGAGGTGGAAGAGGGCAGGTTTCCAACACAGTACAGTTAAGGAAGAACTCTCTGAGGCCTTGGTATGTGAACAGAGATTTAAGTGGTGTGATAGAGCCTGACCTCTGAAGATGGTGAGTTACAGTTTCAGACCAGGGGCTCTGGAAGCTCATTATCTCCCAGGCAGTAATGAGCCTGGCGTGTTTGAGGCACTGGAAGAAACTCCAAGGTGCCTGAGCTCTGAGTGAAAGGCAGAAAAGTCAGAAGCAAGGTCCATGAGAAGAGAGAGTGGCAGGTCCTGCCTGGGGAAGAGTGCAGATCACAGTCCAAGCCCCAAAGAAAGCCCCTGGAGGTCACACAAGACAACGCTCACTGGATTTAGGCCCAGGGAAGAGGAGAGCGCCACAACTGCAAAAGCGGAAGCAGAGAAGCCAGTCAGCAGACAAGGTAGAATCTCAGTGAGAAATGGCAGGGGCCCGGAGTAGGCTGTTAGCAGTGGGAGTGGTGGGAGGTGTGTGGCTGTGGAATTATGTAGCAGGCAAAACAATAATAATAATAATGATAGATGTTTTCATGTCCTGGATGGGGTGAACATTAGAAATGGAGCATGATGGGTAACTGGGGAGCTTTCAGGATATTGAGCACAGGATTCCAGCATTACGGTTGCATATCAACAGGAGGTTCAGGTTGAAAGACATGGAATGAAATCTCCTGTGTCCATGTCTTTCTCAGGCTCTTTCCAGGAAAGGTTAACTACTTCTCACTCTTCCACTATTTTATTTTATTTTATTTTATTTTATTTTATTTTATTTTATTTTACCTTAACCCTAACCCTAACCCTAACCCTAACCCTCCTCCACTATTTTATATGTGGGAGGACCACAGAGGGCCTCCTCAGAGGCTTTCCTAGCAGACAGTGCAAATAATGAGCTTCACCACCCATCCTAAGGGTTTGGCCTACGAGGACACCAGCTCATGGTGGTTTTGATAAGGAATGAGGAAAAGGGGCCAGTTTGGCTGGATCCTTCCAATTTGGAGCTCCACCTGGTCCCTTCTAGGGGACAGAAGGCCATTCAAGAAGCCAGCTGAGATGCAATGACTTCAGGGTGCTTTGATCCTTCCACCTGGAAAACACTTGGGGAGAGTGTGTCCCCAAGGATAACACTTGAAGATCAAGTATTTCCCTCACACCCTCACCACTGGGAAAAGGAGAAAGGGAAGGAAAAGGAGGAGATGGGAGGGGAGGAGAAAAAAGCATCACTTCACCTTCATCCTTCATCCCTAATGTTGCCTGATGGCTCAGACTCCTAAGTTCTGGCACTCACCTCAGTTGGATGATAAACCCAGGTTTGGCATGAATGGTCCATTCGCAGCGTGCATTCAAAGGGTAGCTCTCCAACAAAATCTGACCCTTTGGGGCTCGAAGAACCTGGCCACATCCTGAGAAAAGAGGAAAAGGTTGGGACATGGAGATTTAGGTCAAAACAAAAAAGACAGGAGAAGGTTTCCCAAGAGTCCCTGGGCTCATCCTGTAACCACTGAAAATAGAACCAAGTGATATAAGAAAGAAGAAATTAATATTTCTCAAGCACCCAGAAATGTGCTAGATGATTTGCATAAATTCATTTAATCCACCCTACAGCTTGGAAAGGGGAGGGGGTAATATGCCCACTTTTTTCACCTCAGAAAACAGTGAATCAGAGTTAAATAAAAACGTGCCACTGTTACCAAGCTTCAAAGTAGAGAATCAAGCTTAAACATGTCCAACTACAAGGTCCCAGCCCCCCTATCATCCTGTCTCTCCAAGATTCCACTTTCCAGCTCCACTCAAAAGGACTCAGGAGGGAGAGGGGCCCTGGCCCCATCCATTTAGAAAATGTTTATGTTCATCTGTTCTATGATCAGTTATGTGACTGATGCCTCTTTGGTAACACATGACCTAGAAAGAGAGAGAGAGAGAGAGAGAGAGAGAGAGAGAGAGAGAGAGAGAGAGAGAGAGAGAGAGCTTCCAATGAGCTGGAATGCACTGAGTCTTCAAATTTTTTCTTGTTCCCAAGTCGTCTTCTTCAAACTCTTATGAAGATCATAAACAAAAGTAAACAAGAACTGGAAAAATGGAAGGAAACTTCCTCACAGAAACCAAAGCAAGGTCCCCAAACCCCTCAGCCTCACACTTCACAGATCCCCCAGCTTGCCTCTAGAGGCCTCATCCCCAAGATCTGACAACTGCTAGGCATAGTTGTCTTTCAGTTACATTGCATCTTCTCGTGGGCTGCTGTGACCTCCCCAGGCCTGGGCCTGAGTTTGTCTACCACTCGTCAACTTGTTCACACTGCCATAGCCCTGCCAGCCTTCACTGGGACTCCCACGTCAAGCTTTGAACTTGCTTTTCCTGAACCCAGAAGATCCATGATCTCCCACCTCTCTTTGTTTGGGAATTAAGCTCCCCCAACACTGCCTCAAGAGGGCCTTCCTGGGTGACCCAGCTGCAACAGGGTCTCCTATTCAAGAGTCACTATCCTCACACTTACACGTCTTGGTAACACACATCACTCACTGAAATCATTCGAACACTTTGAAATTTCTATTTCCTTGGGTAGCCCTGAGACCTCTCCTAGCCTATACACCTAGAATGGAACCCAGCCGGTGTTCCACAAATATCTGCTGAATCGTGAATGCAGTATCATTTTAAGCCAGGCACTGGTGAACCACGTCCCAAACTTTATTTCAATTAATTCCCATAGAAAATCGAGGCAAACAATATTCATCTTCCCATTTCCCGGACCCAGAACACGAAGAAAAGAGAAATTAATTAACTTCCTCAAGCTCATATGGTTAGGGAGTCAAGACTCCATAAATTACATTACTCATTGTAAAGTTAAGAACCGGAACTTCTGGGTCTGACTGCCCTTGGTTTGAAACTCACTTTTAGCCTCCCTAGCCTTTAGCAAGCTACTTTGCCTCTTGGAACCCCATAAGTCTGAGTCAGGTGTCAATAAGTGACATTGGACTGTGTATACAGCTACTTCCTCTCAGCTCAAAGTGAAGAAATTTTTTTCTTTTTTCTTTCTTTTTTTTTTCCTCTCTTTACCTTTTTCTTTTTCTTTCTTTTCTCTTTCCTTACCAATATTGATCAGAAAATTCATGTCTACACCCTATGTTCTGTGTAACTATTATGAAGACAATACTATGCAATGTGTCAACTATTGCAAATGTACTACTAACATGTTTTGAAACTTATTGTTACTTCTTATTAAAAATGATAAAAAATAAAATAAAATGAAATAAAAATAAGTGACACCTACTTCACGCAGCTTGCGAGGCTCCAATCTGTGCTGTAGGGAAGCCCCATGGCAAGAGAACCAGTAAGTGTTAGCCGCTGCCATTGGGTGGCAGATCAGGGCTTTGACTTTGGATCTGTCTAGGCCTGTTGCTGGGGCCTTGCTGGTACCTTACACCAGTCTCAAGGACTTTCTTCCCCAGCCTCTTTCCACTCAATTACGAAGCAGCAGGATTTTTCTTCTCCTTCCCCAAAAAAGAAATGTAATCCCTCCCCACCCCCCCTTGGAAGCACATGCTCCTTCTTCCAGCACACGTCACACCTTCGTCGCCCACATCTGCCCTGTGCTGGGTGTGAGAGACAGAAAAAGAAACCTTCCTGTGCAGCCCCCTCCCGGCAGGGACTGGCAGCTTCCCAGCCACCAAGGTGTGAAGTCCCGGCTCCCAGCAAGCCTCTTGCTGGAAACTGTAAGTTAAAACCAGCAGCGAATGCTGCCAGCCTGCTTCCGGTTCCCTCCTCCATGTGGAGACTGCAATCAGAGAGCCAGATCCCCGGGACCCCTCACTCCCTAGTGCAAAAGGAACTGGGACCCATCCTCATTCCTGGCACTTGGCAAGTTCACTGGGACTCAGGCCAGTTGCAGGGGTTCATGCAGTGGACAGAGGGCTCAGAGGCCCCAGCTCCACCCTGGTGCCAGGCCCAGCCATGTGAAGATGCAGGATCGTTTGTTCCTGCAGGCCCAGAATGTAAGCATGCTAATCTGGCTTCCTCTGAAGAGGAGGCCAAGAGTTGGTCCCGTGATGAAAAAAAAAAAATTCCCAACCAAGCAGGGACAAAGAAGCCACTTCTTGGAAATGTGCTGACAAAAGGGAGGGGGGTGTTAGGTGGGAAGGAAGAGGAAGAGTCCCACACACTCACAACGTGGGACTCCTTCGGCTCCCCTCCCACTCTACTCAGAGAATTGGTGGCTTGGGTGCACAGACAGACGAACTACACCTCTCTGTCCCGGGCACAGCAGTAAACACATCCCAGTGTTCCTGCCAAGGAAGTACCACTGGCCAACCAAGCAGGTGGTCCTGAATTGAGCCAGCAAGGGGCCCGGAAGTCATGTCTGGATTCACTAACAAGGTCTTGCTGCACGGGGGAAGGAAGAGGAGTGTACGTGCATGCGTGAGTGCGCGTGTGCGTATGCATGTGCGCGCGTGCGCATGCGCGTGCGTGTAGAGGAATCCTTCAGTAAAGCCAGACCATCCTCAAATCCTGCACTTACCTGCCCGCCTTGCACATTGCTATAGGTTAAATTAGGGATGGCTGGAAAAACTCAGTTTCTTTAGAATCAAAAGCAAGCCTGCAGCGCTTTGTAAATTAATAAGAGAGCTGGAAGATTCCCAGCCAAAGCGAACACCTGCAGCATTCGCACAGAGATCTTGTCACCTCCAGCAACAGAGGTGGGGAGGGGGTGGCAGGAGACAGACAGTGCCCGCTGCTGAGGAGTGGCTCCGTTTTGTTTTGCTTTAGTCCTTCCTCTTAGAAAGGAGGACTTAGTCATTCAAGCAGACACCAGGCCCTGGCATTTTCTCTTCCGCTTCCAGAGGTGACTGGGTGGTCGGTGAAGACAGGCAAGGGCTCCAGGTCCCCCAGTCATGGGCTTGCTGTGGCGCCCTGAGAAGCCCACTTGCTTTTCTTTTTTCTTTTTTTTGGATTTAATTCCTTTATCTTTTTTTTTTTTTTTTTTAAGAGAGTATACATTACAATTAAAATAATTACAAGTGATACAGAATTTCACTTAACAAAGTAATATAAATCTCACGGTATTTGTTATACTACATAGTATTGTCTTCCAACCAGTTATTATATTACCAGATATACGCACACAAAATTAGGAGAAGAAAGAAACGTGTAAGAAATTAAGAAGACAAAAAGGAGAAACAACTGGAAAAAGGAGATGGAACAAACTAAGCATTAACTGCTCCGTTCCATAAATCAGCAGCAATGCGCAGCACAGGTGTCCAAACCATCGTGCTTTCGAGCCCAGATAAATCCCGTGGCCCCACTTCCCCCACTGCCTCTCCTGTCCTCCTCCTCACCTCAGCAAGTCTTTCCTTACAAATAACTTCATTCCCTTTTCTCCGTATCTACTGCACTCTTCAGATTCCATTATTCCTCTTTAGGTTCTCAGACTGAGGAGACAATACAATGTTTGCATGCGCAGATATGATTTATATATGAGTGGGTTCTTACGTTGCATCACTTTATTTTCTGAGTCAAGGTTTTTCATCGGGAAAGCAGATTTTTATTTTCTTATTAGCTTGATTAAAGATTAAATGAAATATTGTATTTAAAGTCCTTGGCACGGTGCTTGGTTTTAGGACATAAAGTCTTAAAAATGCCCAATCTCTCAATGGCAAGAGACATTGTTATTTCTGAGTCTTGTCTAGATAGGAGACACAAGAATCACAAGGGACAGACAGCCCAGGCTCTGACATGTTGCTATAGACTCGTGAAGCCACATTTCATGATAGACTAGGACCTTAAACCCACGAGGCCCAGCCACCCTGAGAGTGCTGCCGGAGCCAAGACCCAGAGGATGAGATGCAAATGGCTCCCATGCGCGGGACAGGAGCAGGAAGCCTCCAGCTTCCATGTGGCTTGGCTAATCCCATCATAATCTTCCAAGGCCTGAGAACAACCAGGGCCTTCAGCACCTCCAACTTCAAGGGGTCACAGGGGAGCTCCGGGGTAAGGCTTTTTTTTTTTTTTTTCTTTAAAGGGGGAAGGGTTGATTTTGGCTCACAGTTTATAGAGGTTTCAATCCATAGTCAGCTGTCTCCAGGGCAAGGAGGCATGGCAGAGGGCATTACAGAGGAGAAACAGTCCATGGTGGGCAGAAGACAGCAAAGCAACAGAGGAGAACTCATTCATGGTAGCCAGAAGGCAACAAAGCAAGAGAGAGGCTTCTTAATTTGCATCTTGTCCCTGCTACTGATCAGCTGTGTGACACCAGGAACATTACTTGACTCCCTTGTCCCCTAGTGTCCTGGCCTGTGAAATGGCTCTGATGAGCTACAGAGATGATTCAGTGAGGACCCTTCGAGCCATGCCTGGTTTACAGCAAGGGCTAAGTGGTGGCTTTGAACATGGGTTCAGGGCTACACTGGTATATCATGGGGTCCATGAGTTAGGAGTCTACAGCTCATCCCATGATTTGGTTTCAGCCTCGGTTAGTGTGTATTTTACAATAATCATGAAAGTGTTTGGCCCTCTCTGTGACACAGTTCTATGAGCACAAGGACATTGTATGTCTTGGTCACACTTTTATGTTTGTGGAGCCAGTGTTCAGTGAATTCTTCTTCTTTTTTATTTTTTTTTTCTTAATGTATTTGGTACAGAGTCTTGATACACAGCTTGGACTCATAGTGATCCTCCTGTCTCAGCCTCCCTAGCACGGGGACTACAGGCATGCACCCCACACCCTGTTTCAGTGGCCAGCATGGTAGGCAGTATCTGCGTCAAACCTGGGTCCTTTTGCTTGCTAGGCAAGTGCTTAGACCACTGGACTATCTCCCCAGATCCTCAATTCTTAACTGAATAATGTACGAAATACATATTGCACACATTAACTAAACCATTTTTGAATTAAAGAACACCCAGCTCCAGAAAATCATTTTCTTTTTAAATAGGGTCTCACCAAGTTGCTCAAGCTGAGCTGGTATTAGCAGTCCAGAGTGTTGCTATGACACTCTGCCTTGGAGCCAGCTGATTGTGGACTGAAATCTCTACAAACTACAAACTAAATAAACCTTTCCTTCCTTTTAAAAAAAAAAAATCCCCCTACATCAGCCTTCCAGAGGGCTGGGACGATAGGCATACACCATCATGATCAAAACATTTTAACACTTTCCTGCCCATTTGTCCACCTGATGGGATAGTCATGTACATACCACCAGTGCTTCAGAGCCACCTGGCAATGAGACATATGAATTACAGCCCTGTATATATCTAGGGACCTACTTATCAGGAAGGAATGATTACTCAGCAAAAATAGTATCTACCACTCCACTACAAAAAAATATTTCCTCCCTGAAGTTGTCAAGATGCTTTCAAAAAATGCACATGAGGACAGCTCCACAAATCCAGTGTACAGTCGGTAGTGGGCAAGCAGCCACAGCAAGGACAAACTACGTTCAGTCTCTTATCTGTGCTTCAGTTTGGCTGATCTCCACTAACCTGTCTTTAGTTTCCTCATCCTTTCTCTTGTGAGGAATAAACTCTTAACCTCCTCCAAGGAAGTATTTATTTCAGATATTATTCTAGAATTTCAGTTTGGTTCTTTTTCATATTTAGAAATCTTGCCTAGAAGTTCTTATGTCCCTGAGCCAGGATAACTATCTGCCTTGGATACATTCTCTCACTGCAGAGACAGCACACACCACACCCAAAATTATGGAAGGAAAGGTTTATTTTGCTGACAGTTTGTAGCAGTTTCAGTCCCTAATCAGCTCACTCCAAGGTGCAGTTTGATTAGCAAAGGCAAAATTAATATGAATGCGGTCAAACTTAAAGGCAAAAATGCATGAGTCTGGGGCTGGTGAGAGAGCTCAGTGGTCTAAAGCACCTGCTTAGGCAAGCTTAGGCAAGCACCCAGGTACAGCGGCTGGATCCTCAGCACTGCACACCGTGCTGCCCTGCCCCAGGGTGGGCTGAGCTGGCCACACACACACACACACACACACACACACAAAACAATAACCTGCAGAGCAGTAGATTTTGAAATTTTTTATATAAAAAGGTGGGAAAAGGAAGATAAAACATCCCCACTGATTTCTAATGGGGATATTATGAGATTTCTAAACCCGTTTTCAGGAAGATGTGAATGAATTCTCCCTGTCTCATGGGGTAGTCGTCAGTCTTGGTGGTTACAAGTGCTGGAGGCTATTACTGTCACAGTCTCTGGCAGGGACAGTGAGCAAATGGGAGTGCTTGATGCTGCCACTGGAAGATAATCTTTTTTATCCTTTCTGGCATTTGCCTGTGACTTCTCCTTTCTATAACTCTGCATGGTACTCCAGGAAAAACAAAGGTGAAAACAAGACAAAACAAAAAATCCCTTCAGAGCTCACTGGGCAAGAAGCCCTCTTTCTCCTTCAGGTAAATGACAATCTGAAAGGATTGCTTGGGCGCCATCTACTGGGAAAATTCTGGTACTGCCTTGTGCCACGGACACTGTGTCCCTGCCTGGAACAGAGGGCTGAGCAAGCCCTAACACAACAAAGCAGTTCAGTGACTTGAATGAGGCAGGTGTTCAATGCGCAGTGCAATGAACTGCTCTTCCTTATGGAATGATCCTCACAGGAGTGTGGTACCAATGAGAATTGGCGGGGTCTCCCTAGGGCCACGTCTTGTTCTCTGAGAAGATGGAGCCCCTGGGAGCTGGGACGACAGACCCTGTGCGGGGCGAGGCTTTCAGGGCAGGCAAGGTGGAATTGAACAGACACCACTGAGCAAATACAGAAACAGAGTCAGAGAAGAATCTGTCCTCAGCCGGGTGTGGTGGCGCACACCTGTAATCCCAGCACTTGGGAGGCTGAGGCAGGAGGATCGGTGCGAGTTCGAGATCAGCCTGGGCTGCGAAAGTGAGCTCAAGGCCAGCCTGAGCTGCATAGCGAGACCCTGTCTCAAAAAGACAAAAAAAAAAAAAAAAAAAAAAGAAGAAGAAGAAGAAGAAGAAGAATCTGTCCTCTATTCTTTTTGCTTCCTTCACGCCGCCGACCACAATCCATGTTCTGCTTTTCTTCAACCGCTCCTTTCTAAGTTGCAAGCCCCAGACGGCAGAGATCACCTCTCTCTCGTCTGTCTGCCTTTCAGGCTGTCCAGCACCTAGAAGCACCTGCTCATGACATCATGTTTGAATGAGCAGTAGACTCACGGATACGTTTCTGAGCTCTCTTCTGTTCTCCTCACGTGATGACCGGTTGCCCCGAGCTACTTCTGCTGTCCCTGAGAACACCTCCCTTCTGCTCAGAGATGCTGTCCCCAGCCCTGTCAGCTAGACTCTGCATAGCTGCCTCTCTGTGCGCCCACTGGCCTGGCCTGTTACCATCAGATTTCATGGATCTCTTGCACGCAAACATCCCATCTCTCCTCTCCCTTTGTCCTTAAAACAAACCCACTCATAGGAGACACCTGGAGTATTTTTACCCCTCTCCCTCAGGATGGAGCGTGCACACCTGTATTCTTCACTGGACTGCATCTTAACTGTGTGTTTGACTTCTTTCAGCCAGGAGTGTGGGAGTGAATGGGGTGTAAGCAGAGAAACTAAAGGTGCGTCCGGGGCTGGCCCGGCCTCATGAGCTCCAAGAAGAGGACTCCTCCCTTGCCTCTGCATAGGCCTGCAGCTTGTAGTTCAATCCAGGCTAGCACACACAAGGTATGATCAAACTGCATGCACTTTTTAAACAAATGCATTACAGAAAGAGATATTGCCACCGATCACCCTTAAAACACTGCCCTTTCAGGATCCCTACGAGTCCAATCTGTATAGTGAGACCCTGAAGACCCTGTACTAGATACATTATAAATAAAGAAAATAAAATTAACTTCCCCTTTCTCCACACAAAGCTATGCCATTGCTCTTGACACTTTCTGAAGCCACCATTCTGGAAGTCCTCCTTTGTCTCTTTAGAACGTGTGTTCAAAAACAGAGCCAATGCCGGGGTTGAGTCATTTCCAGGACAAAGGCGGGCTCCTGAAAGCCTCACGATGTGTCCTCGCCCACCTCATTCACCAAATCTAGCACACTGATGCTTCTGGCTCTCCCACGAAATCTGTGAAAGGCAAAGGTGAATTCATCCAGGACATCGGGGCAGGCCCAACAGCACAACTGAAGACCCTGACAAAGGAACACTTCCAGAACTGCATCAGAAAGTGGTAAGAATAATGGGACAAATGTGTCTGAAGGGAAGGAGAGAATTTCCAGGGAGATGTGATGTGTCTTTTACATCTTTTAAGAATTTAACTATTTAGCATATTTTTTTCATCACTTCACATAAAAACATTAGCCGTACTACCCCCTGAAAGCTTCAACCTGCAGCTCTACTCTCTGGCCACCTTGCCGCTTCCACACCCTCCGCTACATAGTACAAAGCCTAGTTTTCTACCTCCTGAAGTCCTCCAGCCCCATTCTCCTTCTGTCAGGCTCTCTCTAGGTTCGTGTTCTCAGCGAGCATCAGCCACAATTTAGCCAGCTCTTGTTTCAGCCCAAGAGCTGGTGTTCCCTACACCCAGCTGTCCTAAGGGACTCTGCCACCCACCCAGGAGGGCCTCTGAGTCCCTGACAGAGGCCTCTGCTTGTTTCTGACATGGCTCTTCCCAACCTTTGCTACTGGCAAGCCGCAGCTGTATTCCATCCTGCTCTCAGCAAAGACTTCACTTTTGATTTTCCAAAGAAAATAGAGGAGAACTCACTGGTAAGAAACAGCATAGAACTGTGATTCTCAGCAATAAGGGGTCAGGGCTTGTACAGACACTGGCTTCCCTGGGCTTGAGCCCCTCGGTGATGGCCTGAGGCAGGCTCCTTCACATCTCTCAGTCTCGGGTTCATCATCCATGAGGTAATAGTTCCATGGGACAACTATACAGATGCCACAAGACCTTCCACATAGGTGCTTAGCAGGTCTCCTAGCACACAGTAGGAACTGGACATACGTTACACATACATAGTTCCCTCCCTCTGGCCCCAGCCCAGGACAGAGGGAGCAAATTCCTTGAAACGTCCTTTACCTCTCACCTTTCTTGTTGGTCCCTCTTGATTTCACTATCCCTCCTGCCTCCGACCCTCACAAGCTCATACTAGCCCACAAATCAATTTAAATCTTTCCATCTTAATTTAAAAAAAAAATCTTTTGAGGGCCCAGCAGGATGGCTCAGTGGTCTAAAGCATCTGCTTAGGAAAGCTTGGGTGGCTGGAGGGACTGCGCTTTGATCCCCCGCACCACATGCTGCACCAGCCCTACCCTCAGGGCCAGCTGAGCTGGCCATAAAAGTAAATAAATAAATAAATAAATAAATAAATAAATAAACAAAAGTTCTGAAACAAGAAATGAAATAAAATAAATTTCTTTCGAGACAGGGTCTCACTATGTAGTTCCAGCTGGGCTTTAACTTGCTTATGCAGCCCAGACTGGCCTGAAACTCACCGATCCTCCTGCCTCCAGCCTCCTGAGTGCTGGCATTATAGGTGTCCCTGAGCCAGGATAACTATCTGCCTGGCTAACCTAAAATTTTTCTGCCGTTGTTTCCTCTTAATCACTATCACCTCATTTCTCTCACCCCTGCTTTATTATTTCAAAAGTTTCTCTGTGTCATTATAAATGCTGATTTAGAAGTCACCTCTGCTTTCTGTCTCTGTCTCCTCCCCTTCAAATCTTTCTCCTGCATGAAAATGCTACCGCTAAGGTCCCCAGTCATCTTCCTACTAACTGCACAATCCCTTTCTTGTCCTTATCGCACTTGACCTTTCCCCCAGCTTCCAAAGCAGCTTTCTAGTGGCCCTCTTCCATCGTTCCCTTTATCCCTTTGCAATTCTTTCCTGGTCTCCACCTGTTTTCATGCTCTTTCTTATGCTGCCCTGACATTGACTCTCTGCTCATTTTACCTCCTGCGTCTCCCCCACCCCCACCCCGTGCGACCCCACTGATGCCCACAAGTGTGTATTGAAGCTCTGCAATTCTCCTGAGTTCCAGGAGCCAATTCCCAAGGTCCACACCGTCTCTCAGGATTGCTGAAATTCCATCTCTCAAGTGCAACACCCTCTCTCCCCCACCGGAGCTCCTGCTTTCTGTGGCGCACTTAACAGCATCCACCTCTGCGTGCTGCTCACACTGGGGACCAGGAAGGCGGAAGCGTCTCTCCTTGCTGTCACCGTGTGCTGAACCGCTGGCATAGTGCTGCCAAGTTCGCTGGACACAGTCGTGACTCCATTCCATTGGACCTTCCTATTGCCTGAATTATCCGTTCAGTGTCACTTCCCTGATGGAGCCATTCAATATATACTCTCGGTCATCCTCGGAATGGAGGTAGGTCTGAGGCCCAGCACGCTCTGCTCCTCAGAGTCCTGTCTTGCCCGGTCTTCCACCTCCCCTCTCGCCACCCCCTACGCCACCCCAGAGATCTAGCCCCACTTGATATCCTAGGTTCCCATGCATAGACCTTGCATTTTCACACCCTGACCCTACTACTGCCTCTACCTGGAGTGCTGTCCTGGTCCTCCAACACCTGAGTAAATGCAGAGCTCAGCAGTCACCACTACAGTCGAGGACCTTTCCTTGGACTCTTGATTCTTTATGGTTACTTGTTCTGATGTATGTTTTCAGAGCACTAAATCCAACCACACTTCACAACCTTCCTGGGCTCCCCACTGCATCTATGTAGAATACCTAGATTCTTTACCTCCCTGCAAGGCCATGTCTGATTGCAGCACCACTAGGGACAGTATCAAATGACTGGTCTAATGGCACACATTATTTAAATCTTGGTCTATGACATATGAGAGCCTGTGTCTTCTTTTAAAATGTATGTGTCTTTTGTTAGTGTATGTTTGTGATACATAATTATACATCAATCATGGTTAACTCATCATATGTATATTGCATCCTGATGCTTTCTGTTTAGAATCTGTGTTTCTGGTGGGCTAGGGAGATAGCTCAGTAGGCTAAGTGCCTGCCCTACAAGTACAAGGCCCTGAGTTCAATCCCCAGTACTGGGAAAAAAAAAAAGAAAAGAAAAGAAAAAGAAAAAGGTAAAAAACGTTTGAGACTGGTAGCTCTGTAGCACAAGTGCTTGCCTGGAAAGTGCAAGGTTGTGAGTTTGAACCCCGGTTCTCCTCACAAAAAAAGAAAAACAAATAGAACTTGTGTTCTGATCACTGCAATACTGTCTCTTAGATAAAAAGATCAGGTTAAAACTTGCAGTTAACTTACTCACAAAATAACCTACCAAACCCAAGATTAAATTTCCGTGAAGCCACCAAAATAGCATTGAAGTTCTAAATGCACAACTGAGATTCGAACTTCAAAGATTATCTGTATTCTGGGTCATTTGACTCTTAGGTTCAGCCTGAAATAAGAGTCAACGGGGGG